>JAADXI010000614.1:0-17817 GCA_023337615.1 Pythium brachiatum | reverse complement strand
CCCTTGCAACTTGAAGGTGGGCACGCATGTGGCCGGGCTCTGACCCGCCAGCATTCCAGTCTGCACGCCAGCATACAAAACTCCTGCTGTTGGTGTGCGACGAGGGAATCTGGCGCCAGACGCCCGAGTTTGAGTTGTGTTGGGTTTGTTGGTGTTTGTTGGTGATTCACGCCACCTGCAGCTTGGGGCTGTCTCTCTTGAACGCCACTCCGTCGCAGGCTGAACCCGGCCACGCAAACATCCACCTGTCCCTTCGTTTGAGTCAAAGCCCAAACTGAAGCTGCCGTCGAATCAAATCAACCAGAATTCGAGTAAGAGGCCCACGAGCCAACCACGGCCACCCCGTCCAACACTCCACCCTTTGACCCACGACCCATGACCCATACCCCCAACCCTCCAGTTCACCACAGGGGCTTGCCGTCGGCGACAGACAGATCCCGCGGATTTGCGCTTTGCCCCATCGCATTTCTGAACCGGATCGCGAAGCACCACACAGCCTCCTTCTCTTCCATCACCACAAACCAATATGTGCTGCAGCAAAGCCGCCCTCTCCTTCATCCTCAACGGCCCGCCACAGCCCACGCAGGCGCCGGCCTCGCCAGCTCCTGGGACGCCCTTCCACAGTGCGCCGTCCAGCCCAGCGGCGCCACAGATCCAGCCTCGTAACACCATCATCACGTCATGCGACCCCGAGAACCGCACGGCCGCCAAGCGCCTCACGGCGTTTAGCAAGCTCACGATCGTGGACCTGTTGTCGCCTGAGCCATCGGCCGCAGCCGCTGCTACGGTGCCCAAGCGCCGGAAGATCGTCAACTGCCAAGTGCCGGGATGCAAGAGCCGCGCGCTGACCCGCAAGCTATGCATGCGCCACGGTGGCGGCTCGCGCTGCCAGTACCCGGACTGCACGAACGGCGCCAAGCTCCGCAACCTGTGCTTCCAGCACGGTGGCTCGACCACATGCCTTGCGCCAGAATGCGAGAACGTCGCAAAGCGCTTTGGCTACTGCTGGACCCACGGTGGAGCGTACGTGTGCAGCGCCCCCAACTGCAAGAAGTTCGCTGCCCAGGGTGGCCTGTGCTGGGCCCACGGCGGTGGCAACCGCTGCGGACACGAAGGCTGTACCAAGCGCTCGTACAAGCAGTACGACTACCGCTGCAAGGAGCACGCCAACGTGGCCAAGTCGCTTTAAACGCTCACACGACGCCGCCCCTTCTCCCTATAGACACTAAGTTATTCCACGCTCTACCTACGCACGTCCGGAATGCGTAGAACCACATCATCATCACCACATAGCAGAGAGAAACATTGTATTACCGAGTAATACATCCACCAACCAACCACCCACACTTCCTCGTCTACCGGTGTGATATTATTCATCGATCACCCTGCTTATGCTGTTCTGTCAGATCACTTGGCCTGTGTTGGTTTCTGGGATGACCTCGTGAGACAAGGCACGCCCTCCGACACTTTGATGTGGTCAACATCAGTTCCTAATCACCTGGATTTGAGAATCGATCTCTCCTCTTTTGAACCAGCGAAGCTGCTGTGGAGGTTGCGTGAAGGTACACGAATGCACGAGCGACCGGCAGGTAAATAGGCCACAGCTCCAAGTTTTCACGTAATATAGTACACTACGTTTCTAAATGCATCCACTGTCCTTTAGGACAGTGGATGCATTTTGGAGTTCTCCCAAAGCAGCAATGCAGAAAGCACCGAGTCGCCAGACACTGCTTCCAAGCGTGACAGAGTACATAGTAGTGTACCCTACTGTACGCACGCATGGGAGAAGGACTTGATTTACCGCTTGAGTGAGTGCATGCGTGCGTGGCAACGCCATCCTTGGTGTTGGCCAGTTTGTGTAGTTCAGGACAAAATCCGTTGAATCTCCACCAACCGCACGCAGATGCGTCAGTCTCATCAGTCAGACGTAAGGGAAAATACAGTACGAAGATGTGGATCTGGATTGCTGGTACATTTCCCAGGTATGCGAGTAGCTCTCTCACCCAGGATGCAGTACTTTTGGCGTCTGATGTCAAGGTTTCGTGCTACGTCATTCTTCCAAGTGTAGCAGTAAAATGACGGACCTACCGGTTTATCCAGCGCCAAGGCAGGACGTCAGGATTCATGTTGAGAAAGACGCTCCACTTGGCTGGAAACGAAATTAAATGGGATTTGACGGGAGCTTAGGCTTTTCTCACAAGATCGGGAATTGCGAGGCAGCGATCTCTGACTATGCGTCATGGACAGCAGTGATTGGGCCCTAAACGGACCATCTCTGGTGTGATTGGCACGGCGTTGCTATTTGGTGATGATTGGCTCGGAGCTGTGCTGGGCTACAGTCCTGATGATCGCAAGTTGCCACGTCCGCAGCGTCCCCTCCTGATGTTCAGGGGATCCAATGATCCTTTCTACCCACTGCTGTGACCAATGGGCTACAGCCCGCACTCCATCGCATCCAACTCCTTGTCACCTCGCCATGGAGAGTAGAATTCCGAGCCATTCCAAGTCTCAGCAGCTTGGAAAGATCCTTGCTCCAGTCGTCCAAGAGGTTAAACTAACTTGATCCAGTGGATATTAATTTTGGTGGATTGATAGTGTTTCCTCGTATCTACAAAAATAGTCGTATTCAACTGCACCACGGAAACTGAAGTGCTGACCACGAGAAAATGTTCAAGCAGATCACTGAGCCTCAACCTCACCAACTCCGCGCATCATGGAGTAAGTTGGAGGACAGCAGTGGGAGTTTTCGCCAGAGTTTCAGTTCAAATACCCCTTTGGTATCTGCTCCCCACCGCAAATGCGACCTCCTCGTGCGCGACCAGTGAATTGGAACACGAGCTGTTCCGTCAGCCGGAAGCTCTCTGCCGATCCGGAGATCGTGTCCACGTCGCCATGCGTCACCGCTTCGGTTGAATTCGACTCATCGGGATGCACTTCCGAGCTGTGGGCCCTAGTCTAGGGTATTAGACGTGCACTACCGCGTACTTCGAAGTCCGTGCAGTGCTGAAATTCCACGTGCTGTTGTTGACAAGATGCCTTGTCTTCTTCAGCTTCATTACGCTTCCATAGGCTCTGATTTGAGAGCCGCGCTGCGTAGCAATCCGTCCACGCATCCATGATGCAGCTTCCCCCGAACTCGCACTGTTGCTCAGAGTTCAACCAGTCGTGCTCGGAAAGTCCCCAAAATCGGTGATGTCCCCAGGGGACATATCACCAATTTTTCGCGCATGGGTTTGATGAGTACATTCCCTCCGGATATCGAACCTGCGCGTTCTGGCGTGCGAGCATCTCATTATGCACTGTGCTGTGTGTACATTTGTCTGGGTTCGTTGGGGGCACCATGCAGCCCGAAGCGTGTTCTTCGTCCCTACTGTACTTCTCCAAGCAGCATCATGGACCTGGAGCTCCAGCCTGAGGTGATCGTGCTGTATCACGCGGGCAATGATTGTCCGCGTTGTCACAACCTCGAGTGCACTGTGCAGTGCGTACTGTAGCATGGGCGTTGAAGCTGCTCATCGTGCCGCACTGTGGCATGAAGAGGGAGTTGCCTCCCTTCGTGCGCTGCTTGATTCTTTCGTTCTCTCTCTTTCTATCTCCTCCTCCATTCTCAGCTGTACTACACATGGCTCCATTCGGCCACCCAGCCAATCTGCGCGCGTGGGTCCATCATGACGCAGCGTCATCACTTCCTCCAGCCAATCACCACGCACAGCCGGGCCGTGACCGCACCTTGCTAATCGAACAAGCGCCTGCAGCCTCGTCTGGACGCACGCACACGCGCCGTGCCAGTCGCACTCTCTCCGAGAGTCCTCGTTTTGTTGGCGTTTTGCTGGGGGGTTGTTGGGGTTTTGTTGGGATTTTGTTGGTTGTTGGGCAGTGCGCGCCGTTGTTTCCGCCCTCGACCTCCGATTCCGACGCCGTGCTTGTTTTACTCAACACTTGTAAGCCGCCATCACACCACCAGCTGCACAGCACAAGCGCAGACATCCGACTCGGACGCTCTCGTCAAAAATCCTCACGCTGACACCCGCTCGCTCACAGAGTTTTCTCCCACCGTTTGTTTGCTTGGCGCGATCCAGTTCTCTCTGTCCGTCCATCCACCCGCCTGTGTCAACGGCAGACACGCTTCAAAGCTCACTTCCCTATTTCGCGACTCAGCATCAACACCGATCTCCACTCGCACCAAGCACTACGAGACACACTCGGTCGCCTATCCCACACAATGTACGCTGCCGTCGAAGAGAACAAGACCGCGCTCGCGTTCATCCTGAACCCGGCGGCGGACGCCGACAAGAGCTTCCACGCTCAGCCAACGCCGAGTAAGACGCCATCGCGCAAGATACCCAACTCGCCGTCCGATGTCTCGATGACCAGCGAGGAAGAAGTGGAGGACGACAGTCACCCGTTCTCCATCCACGGCCGCAGCCTTCTCTCCGAGACCGAGCTCATCGACAGTCACGTGAACCGATTGCTCGCGCTGGACCTGCACCACAACGGCAAGATGCGCGTGCGCAAGTCCGCGATTTGCTCGCATGCTGACTGCCCGCGCGCTGCCGTCTCACGTGGACGATGCGTGCGCCACGGCGGTGGCTCGCGCTGCACGTTTCCTGATTGCACGCACGGCGCGCGTCTCTACAACCGATGCTTCCACCACGGTGGCTGCAAGATCTGCAAGGTCGACGGCTGCACGAGCAAGGCCAAGCGATACGGCTACTGTTGGTCGCACGGAGGCGGCCACATTTGCGATGCCGCTGGTTGCTCCAAGGTCGCGGCCCCTGGTGGGTTCTGCTGGGCGCATGGCGGTGGCAACCGCTGCCGCATCGAAGGCTGCAACCGCCGCTCGTACCAGAAGCACGATTACTTCTGCAAGCAGCACACTGGTGGCGCGGAGGGTGTGGAAGGCGACGCGGAATGAACGAACAAGTAAGGCAGCATTGACAAACTCAAGGACATAGATTAATTTATTGGATACACGTAGGCATGACAGTTTTATCATTTCCAACATGTTGGCGTTGGGGGTGGCATCACCAACATGTTGGTGTTGGCGATTCCGTGTGCATTTCGCTGGCGGTGGACGCCCCGTGGCCCGTAGCCCAGAGCCACCAGCAACTTTCCAACGAAAAGATTCGCGGGCAGCCGTATCTCTCTCGCTCTCCGCGGTAGTTTTGTTGGTGATTCGTTGGCGTCGCTTCCTAAATCGGCCAACCACTGGTCGGTCCGCTGCAGTCACATCGTGCCGTCCGGTGCTTCGGCGACGAAGGGTGCATCACCATCGAACTTCGACGTTGATGCACGGGACGTGGCTCCTCGTCGCGCGGCTCTGATTGGTTGATGTGTGAGTCAGTTGTGCTGACCTGATGTCAGCCGTTCAGTCTGTTCCATCGTGACATGTTCACGCCAAAATTACGGAAATAGACATGCTAGTCGCGCGGAAGCCTGGAATGGAGTGGACTACTTCAAACGAATGTGGTCCACCTTATTTGAAAAGAGAGAAGCTTCTTGAACATCAGGCAACCTTTCCAAGCGACGTCACCAGAGCAGCCGTTGGCAGTTGGCGACGTGGCTTTGATTTGTCGACGAGCAGCCGCCAACAGAACTGTCACCTTGCGGACCACCAACAAACCGCCAACCAACGCCAACGCCAACTTCACCAACGAAATCGAATCTCCATCCGGATCACTACCTGATCAAGATGGCCGGACGCAAGGCGCCGGCGAAGGGCCACGCGAGCAAGAGCGATGACGACACGAGCAGTGAACGCACGTTCCTGTTAGAGAAGGACCGCACGCCGACGCCCATGGAGGAGGCCTGCGCGATCTGGAACATGGGCTGGAAGGTGTCGCTCGCGACATTCTGCCGCATCTCGCTGTCCACCATCAGTACGGCGTTTCTCGGCCATCTCGGCTCGAATGAACTCGCGGCCAGCGCGCTTGCGGGCATCTGGACCAACGGTGTGCAGATCATCATCTACGGCTTCGCGATTTCGATTTGTACGCTGTGTGGCCAAGCGTACGGTGCCAAGAACTACGAACTCGTCGGCATTTGGCTCCAGTTCGGCTTGGTCTTCCTCACGTTGTTGGCGATTCCGGTGATGTGTTCGTTCCTGTATGTGGACAAAATCCTCAGCTTCGTGACCGACGACCTGGAAGTGCTCCGTCTTGCCGACACGTACGCCAGATACATCATGCCAACGGTGTGGCCGCAAGCGATTTACTGTGCGCTTCGCCAGTACTTGCAGGCGCAAGAGATCGTGATGCCCGCGACGATCATCTCGGTTATCAGCGTCGGCGTTTGTCTCGTGAGCAACTACGTGTTCATCTACGGCTACGGTCCGATCCCAGCGCTGCATTTCATTGGCTCGCCCATTGCGCAGTGCGTTGCCTCCTACTTCCAGCCCATCGCGCTGCTCACGTACGCGTTCTGGTACAAGGGCTACCACAAGAAGACCTGGTACGGCTTCCGTGCGAAGGAGTGTCTCCACTGGGACCGTATCAAGCTGTTCACGTCGCTTTCGCTGGGCATGACCCTGAACATGGCGCTTGATGAGTGGGTCTACAACGCTGTTTCCTCGATCGCCGGTAGCCTCGGCCCAGTCAACCTCGCTGCCAACAGCGTCATGTTCAACCTGTGGGGACTGGTCTTCGGTGTGTACTGGGGCTTTGGCCTGCCAACGCAGGTGCGAGCCGCCAATTTTCTCGGTGCTAACCGCCCGGACTGCGCCAAGCAAACTCTTCACGTCGGGTTTGTGCTCGGTGCGATTGCTGCCGGTTTGTCTGCCTTCTTCGTGTACTTCTACCAGAAGTCGATTATCCTGTTCTTCACGCCAGACCCAGTCGTCGGTGCCGTGATCAGCAACACGCTGCCAGTCTTCTGCACGGCGGTGTTTGTCTCGGGTTTACACATGATCCTCGCGGCGGTTGTGGAAGCCATGTCGCTTGCCTCGACGCTCGTGTGCATCACTGCGACTGGCTCGTGGTTGGTGATGTTGCCAACGTCGTACACGTTGGGCATCGTGCTCAAGCAAGGTCTCCATGGTCTCTGGTGGGGCAGCGTCGCCGGTGAGTCGACCAAGTTCGTGCTCATGAGCACCGCTCTGCTTCGTATCGACTGGAAGGAGATGGCTCTGCGTGCTGTGAGACAGTCGGAGGGCCACGTCCTCGACCAGGAGGAGATGGACGATGATGTCTCGCTGAGATCTTCGTTTGTTGGCGCCACGACGCCGACGATGATAGGCATGAGCCCATTGATCACTGGCCTCTCGACCCCCAAGCAGGCCCACGCCCACCGCCGTAAGGAGGCTGACATGGAAGCAGGTACTGCCGAGAGGATGGAGACGTTCGGCAAGGACCGCAGCGCGTCCTACAGCACGGCCTAGGTTGGTTTTTGATCGCTTTGCATGTTTTGATTTTTGAACTCGGTATTAGATTTCACTTTATCCGATGTTTTCGAAAATTGAAGAATCAGTGGGAGTACAGCAACCCCTCTCATTAGAGCGCGCTGTAGGATCGCGTCTCTTCAAACCTTCTGCAAGCATGGAAGGAAAATCGAAGGACTGGTGCGCCGCTGGCGAGTGCGGGGAAGCCAACGGAGCCTAATCCAGAAGCAGCGACGAGTCCACACGCGCAGGGTTATCGGAGGGAAGAAGCACACCATGTACGTGACGCGTCGACTGCTGCGCTCGACGCTGGAGGAGTCGAAGAGCGCGGGATCGCCGCCGCCGTCGGACGCCGACCAGCCCGTTAGTCCGCGCAAGCGACGTCCGCTGGCGCAGTCACACGCGATGACCAAGTCGGCGTCCAACACCAACGAATCGGGTCAGTATAACAATGGAACCAACAAATCCAACAAGTCTGACGCGACCACCGACACCAAGATCAAGGTTGAGAATGGCGTGAAGCAGAGTGAGAACGAAGGCGACAAGCGCAACAAGAAGGTGGGAGACGGCAAGAAGCACGGCGGCCCGACGCTCAGTGGGATGGGGCTGCTCATAGACGCGAGAGATTCGCGCGAGCGGTGGTGTGAGGCCAAGGTTTTGGACCTCAACGCGGGTGAGAAGAGCGTGTACATCCATTACGTGGGTTGGAATACCCGCTACGACTCGTGGCTGCCAGCCAAGTGTCTGGCTGCGCACGGAAGCCATACCGGCGCCAAGGCGAAAGTTGGCGCGAGTTGGAACGGCAAGGATTCGCTGTTCACGGATCCAACAAAACCAAGTGTTGGTGGTTCTGCCAACAAACCAACGAAATCCAAGAAAGTAAAGCCAACAAATGAAGAACCAACGACTTTAGTCGCGACACCCACGTCGAAAGGCAAGAAGCGAGCGGTGGACGATGTGAAAATGGAAGACGCAGCGGCGTGTGGGGCGAAGGGAAAGCCACAGAAGAAGCCCAAGGCCGAAGCAGCGGTCGTGAAGAGCAGTGGGGAGACTGGGGAAATCGTCCCGAAGATCGAAGTGGCGGTCGATACTGTGGACGAAGAGAGCGAACGCAAGTCGAGACGAAGCCGCAAGGACAAAGTGGATCTGGAACTGGACATGGACATGAACGTACGAGAGGAGGCAACCGCGTTTGCTGCAGCGGCCGAGAAGAAGACGCCAACGAAACGCACGAGAAGCAGTCCGACAGCTCAAGCCAAGTCCAAGTCGCCCAAGGCGGCACTTCCGCAGCGCAAGCCATCCCCACGTCACACTGTGAAAGACGAAGCCAAAGCCGAAGCGGAGGACGCAGCAGGGCTGAAGGTGTTGTCTCCGACGGTCGGGATGTCGGCGATCCGACGAAGCACGCGGGCTGCAGCGACTGGGCGGTCTGGTGTTGGGAAGAAGCGGAGAAAGGAGGATGACGAGAGTGATGAGGACTTCGTGGTAGACGAAGAGGTTGAAGAAGAGGAAGAAGAGGAAGAGGAAGAAGAAGAAGATGATGAAGACGAGGCACTCGACGCTTCGGACGATGAGCGACCGAGGCGATCGAGCAGTTCCAATGGGAAGGCGAGACGCGTCGTTTCCTCATCGACCTCGCGCACAATTGGAAACTCCAGTAGCCAGTGGCAGACAGACCCAGCGTACGTTGCCACCAGGGAAAAGCTCGCGTCAATCTTCCGTAATCGCCTTCAGCAGCGTGGCGATTTCGGGGTGGCAGGCTTCCACGGCTCGTTTCAAGATGCCATATCCGGGTCAAGTGCCTCATCGACACCGCGATCGGCTGCTGCTGGTCAAGCCGCGCCACAAGAACGAACTGCAGCTCAAGGTTCAGCGAAGCCAAAGAAGAAGCAGAGAACGACAGCGACTGAGGATGGCTCGGATGGAGAAGAGAAGGCAGCCGAAGACGCTGCGGCGGCATACTACTACATGCAGCACTACTACCACATGCAGGCCTACCAGTACCACCAGTACATGTACCACCAGGCGATGCTGGCCCATCAGCTACATCAACAACCAGTGGCTTCAGAAGAGAATGAAGACGGTAAGGCACAGGAAGGCGATGACGAAGCGTCAGCGAACCAGCAGCAGACCGCAATCATGAACGGCGGTATCATTGATCCACGGTTCATTCATGCACGAATGGATGCTCTTGAGCAGCGCCGAGCGCATCAGCAGCTCTACTTACAGCATTATAACCAAACCACCGAGCGGAACCTGCAGATGCTCGCGTCGACGCCCGAGTTTCTTCAAAATGGAGCGACTGTATGGCGACAGCAAGTCGCAGACGGCCATGAACCACCTCCAGGCGTCGATGACGAGCAAAAAGAGGAGACGAAAGAGGCGTCAGAGCACTTGGATGAAGAACCGAAGGCCACTAAAGACACAGAGGACAAGGAAGACTCACGTGCTGTGGGCAGTTCCAGTAAGGATGACGAGGCCAGGGAAGCTGAAGAGATCAGTCCCCAGCCGACTGATGTGGAAGAGGCCAAGTCTGAGGAAGCACCCACGCAGGTGACTCCCGAGACGATCCATTCTTCTCCAGAACAACCACAACGGGAACAGCAACAGCAGCAGACTCCACCAGCTACAGTTGAATCTCCACCTCAAAAGGAGACGTCTCCTGAGCCCACGCCCGAGCCTGCTACTCAGTCTTCACCCGAGAAGAAGGAAGATGAAGGAGCACAGTCTTCTCCAGCATCAGCACCAGGTAGTGTGCCGACAGCTCAGACTCAAGCAGTGTTGTTCGAGCTCGTGCTGTGAGCCGTGTGAGATAGTGTTGCGTAAATGCGATGGTTCACTCTTTTTGTTTCGATTAACCGGAAAACCCCAATAAAAACACCACACCATTTCCAACTATCCTACCCTCACACTGACTTGCTCAAAACTGGATCACTACAGGAGAAGCTGTAGTGCTACACACGTCGCCGCTATCAGCACAGACACTGGGAACAAGTGGGCTGCGTCGCCGGTCGCCGTGCCCATTGCGTTCGTGGCACTGTTGTTGTTGGACGGGATGCCGAGGCCGCCGGACTTCATGAGCTCGCGCTTCTTGACGTCGATCACTACGTCCACGCCGCCGATTGAAGGAAGAGAGGCGTCGTTTGCGGACGATCCAGCCGACGCACCACCACCCACGCTCTTGATCTGGACCTTGAGGTCGGGCAGCTTGGCGATGGCGGCTTCGAGTTCCGATGCTAGCAGCCGCGCGTCCCGCACGTCGCACTGGTGCAGGATATCGTCGGCGAGGCGAGGCAGGTTCGTCGTGGCCGAGCCGGACTGGGAGCAGCAGTCTGGGAGGTTCTCCATGGCCGTGATGAGCGCCTTGACGCAGTTGTCGGACGCGCAGATGGTGGCCACTGCGGCGTCTTGGAGATTGTCTTCATGGACGAAGCTTGTCCACACCGTCGACGTCATGGGCAGCTTGAGGTCAGTCAGACACGCCTGGAGCTGCGGCTTCTGGCTGTCGGCGAGCGCGGTGGCCTGGCTGAGCTGCGCGTCGGAGCACAGCGCCGCATTCGCGCCGTCCATGGACGCGGCCGTCAGCAGCAGCGCCAGCGACGCCGACGCCGCCATGGAGCAGCGCGTCGTCGACGGCGAGGAGCTCCGCCGCATGCGGCGGCGGTGCGTGGGGAGCGAATTCGTTGGCGACATGGAGGATCGAATTGTTCGAGGATCGATGGACTCGAAGAAGATCAATCAAAACTATCCCGATCTCGCTGATGGAGGAGCTGATGGATGGATGGGTTGGGGACGAGTACTGAACGCCGTCGAAACACCTTGGTTGATTGATTCTCCACAGGGATGCTGTTCACGCGTGTGGTGATTGATGAACGCCGCTGCTTACGGGGGCGTCTCGTTAGTGTCGTGTCTGTCTGGAAGGCAGTCGATCAATCACTCACTCAACCAATCGCCCACAGCAGAGGCTCCGCCATCGAACGCCCCCAGTCAGTCTCCTTGGAGTCGCTTTGATGGCGCTGTTCGCAGTGGGGAGCGATCGCCACCAGTGGCCGGGCTTTGTGCGAGATCGAAGGTCACTTTGTCCAACAGTTGAGATCGCACCACACCAATTTGGAGGGGATTGTACATCTTTTGTATGGCGTTCGTGATTGTGCCACACCAACAGCAGAGGATACCAACTAGGTTCCATCCCTATTCACCAAGTGGCATGGACCAGCCATCAACGTCAAACCGATGGAGCCAAGTTTCCAATATAGGGTGAGAAAGTGGTGCAGAAGCTGAGGTACAGTAAGATATGATTGTACACCCTGTTATGATACTGCAACCACTAAGTTGACAGCGTCTGTATCATGTTTTGCCATACAAAACCCGGCCAGTCTGATGCTGGGATCGAAGCTGTCAAGCGTTGCATTGTCGCTGAAGACACTGATCCCCTACCCTCGCTGTCTTGTCTGCAAACTGAGCACCCACTCATCAGCCTAAGAGACTAAGCTAATTGAACCTTAGCATATCCACCCAAAAAACCAACTGAGTCAACCCAGAGCTCCTCAAAAAAGCGCGGGAAACGCCAACAAAACGGGCTTGTATTGAAGTATCTTGGTGTGTCCCACATCACTTCTTCCGCCCTCTCCATCACCCACGCATCCACGAGAAAGGGAAACAACCCCATCGAGCCCATCAAGCGACGAAGAAGCCGCGTCTCTCTGTGGGGCTCTCTATCTCTCTCTGCGTGACTACAGCTCCTGCTACGTAGAGCTCTCTACACGCCCATGAGTCGCACGACGAAGGGTTCGCGCTTGAGCGGCGCGGCCGACGACCTCAGCGACGACGAGGCCGAGTGGACGCCTGGTCTCTCGGGTCTCTTGAGAAGCCGCTCTTCCCGCACGAACGACGGCGATTTCGAGGACGACGACGACGAAGATCGCGGTAGTTTGGACGACTTTATCGTGGAGGAAGATGACGTTGAAGAGGACGACGATTCCGGGGATTCTGATGATGAAAACGGCGGCGAGATCATCAGTGAAGCGGAGGAAGACAATGAGTTTGACGGGCCGTTGAACCGTCCCAAGCGCAGCTCCACGGCATCTACGAGTGCGACGAGCACGACGACAAAGCCAAAGCGTAAGCGTCAGACGTCAGGCGATTCCACTGAGCGTGGCGAGCGCCGTGAGCAGCGCAACCGCACGCGGCGTCGCGAATTGGCCGAGATCCGAGACGACAACGACCTGGAAGACCGAACGCGTCGAGCGCGAGATGCGGAGAAGGCGCGTGCGTCGCATGCGCTGTTTGAGACGGACATCAACGACTTGGATATCGAGTTGGATCATTTGCCGGACGAGTTGCTGGAGGAAGAGAAGGAAGGGCCACCACTCGTGTGTTTGAACCTACGACCAGAAGACGGACAGATACCCGATGGAGAGGTTGGCACGGAGAAGCAGCCCGTGTTTGTGCACCCCGCGATCTCCAACAAGCTCAAGAAGCACCAGGTGAAGGGCACGCAGTTTTTATGGAGCCACGTGGCTCCGGAGCCGACGGGCTTCGGCTGTATTCTCGCCGATTTCATGGGGCTGGGCAAGACGTTGCAGGTCATCACGGTCATGCAGGCGTTCCTGGCACTCAAGACGCGCCGCTCGTCAGACGGCACGCTCGTGAACCGCCACAAGCACGTGCTGATCTTGGCGCCGACCATTTGTGTGCGCAACTGGGAGGCCGAGATCGTCAAGTGGCTGGGCAAAAAGGACGCGCGTCGCTTGGGCGTCCACACGCTGGAGTCGAGTCGAGAAAAGAAGATGTCGGATCGTGTGGAGAAGGTCAAGCAGTGGCATCGTCGTGGCGGTGTGCTGATCATGGGCTACGAGCTGTACCGTATTTTGGTGCTCCAGTCGAGTGGCGACGAGAAGATCGCAGCGGGCAATGCCAAGCACACGCACCTCATCAAGGAGGTGTACAAGTACCTGAGCGATCCGGGTCCGGATCTCATCGTGCTGGATGAGGGCCACCGTGTGCGCGACCACAAGTCCAAGCTAGTGAAGGCGCTGTCGCACGTCAAGACATCGCGTCGCATCATCCTCACGGGCTATCCGCTACAGAACCACTTGGAGGAGTACTGGACGATGGTGAACTTTGCGCGACCGGATTATCTGGGTTCGCTTGAAGATTTCAAGAACCGATTCGTGCACCCGATTGAGAACGGGCAATGCGTCGACAGCACGGATGAAGACCGAAAGATCGCGCGGCAGCGAGCGTACGTGCTCACGAACGAACTCAAGACGCTCGTGCTTCGTCGCGACCAAGAGTTTTTGTTTCGCCAGCTTCCGCCCAAGAAAGAGTGGGTGTTCCTCTGCAAGCTCACCGATCCCCAAGCCGATCTGTACCGAAACTTTTTGAAGTACGGCGTTCCCAAGCGCCGTGAGCTCATGCCTGGCGCTGGCGGGAAAGTCGACGTGCTCGGTGGCTACCATATTTCGCTCGCGATCTCGAACCACCCGGACGTGCTGCAGGAGACGTATCATAACCTGGAGGAGGCGATCAGAACGGGCAAGATCCAAGCCAACGGTCGCAAAAAGAAGCCGCGGAACAACGACGACGACGAGGAAGATGAAGATCTTTTCCAGTATTTGGTTCCGGAAATCAATGCCGAAGCTGCGGGCTCCGTAGCTCGTAGCTTGCCAGGGATGAACGACGATGATGACGATGAAAATTCGATCTTGGAAGCTCTTGACGCGCCGGCTGCATCGCGAGCGCGATGTGGTGATGGTGGCGGTGGAATGAGCCACCGGTTGTCGTTTGCGGCTGACTTCATGCGCGACTACACGTCGGGTATGCTGGAATCGAGTGGCAAGATGCAGTTGCTGATGGAGTTGCTGCATGAGTGCAAGGCGGTGGACGATCGCGTGATTCTGTTCTCGCAAAGCATTCCGACGCTCAACACGGTCGAGAAGATGATCGCACAGGCCAACCGCAACCAAAAGCGCCACGCAAACCGCATTTCGTACTTGCGCATCGACGGTAGTACGCCGCAGCACGAGCGCTTCCGCATGATCAGCCAGTTCAACGACTTGGAGGAAGAATTCGATCTCATTATGATCTCTACGAAAGCCGGTGGTGAAGGAGTGAACCTGTGCGCGGGCAACCGCATTATCATCTTCGACGTTTGCTGGAACCCGTGTAACGACTCGCAGTCGATGTGTCGCTCGTATCGATTCGGTCAAGTCAAGCCGGTGTTCGTGTACCGCTTCGTGAGTGCCGGTACGATGGAGAAGAAGGTGTATGATCTTCAGATCCGCAAGGAAGGAGTCGCCAAACGGATTGTCGACGAGAAGGCTCTGGAGCGCAAGTTCAAGAACGCAGATCTGCAGAACTACTTCAATGTGGAGGAGTTCGAGGCCGCGATGGTTCAGCAGTCGACTGTGTTGGCGCGTGGTGTGCCACTAATCAACAAAGCGATCACGGCGACCGAGAACGACGCGACCGAGAAGAAGGATGTTGACGTGGAGATGGCCCCGGTAAGTTCGACAGCGCCAGGCAACGATTTCGTGCTCGAGAAGGTGCTGAACAAGCTGCATGACGAGCGGAAAGACTGGGTGCTGGACTGGTTCGAGCAAGAAACGATGTTCGAGGAAACGATCGACGATAACTGTACGGCTGACGAGCAGGAAGAGCTGACGGCCAGCTACAAGTACGTGAAGGCGTTGCGTCGCTTGAAGCTGGAAGATCGATTTGGTGGTGGTCGAGCCGAGAGCGTGCTGATGGTGACGTGTTCGAACTGCCGCTGGTCGAACGACGTGTATCCGGAAGAAACGACTAACGTGCCTGTGCCGAAGTATATCGAGTGCCGTTATTGCAAGCGCCAGACGCTTACAACTGGCGCTATGACGCATGCGCAAGTGCAAGCCTACGTCGCCGCAGCCCAGGCCGGGGGCGCTGCTGCTGGAGTCGCCATGCCAGTCCTTCCACGCAACTACATGCCCTACAATCCGCAGACTGCCGCGGTGCCAGCCCAACTGGACACAGGAGGTGTGCCACCTCCAAGCATTGGCGCGGTGAGTCGTGTCCTTCCTCCACATTTAGCTGCTCTCCACCAACAACAGCAGCAACAGCAAGCGGCCCAGATCCAAGCGCTGGTCCAACAGCGCCAACAACGCCAGGCGGCAATGGTTGCGGCAAACAGTGGTGACGTGTCGAGAGAGATCCATCGTCGACAGCTCGAGCAACAGCGTCGTGACTCGGAGAAGCGCCAGAAGGAACGCACGACGTGGAAGCTCGCAGACCGCAGTCTGCTCGTGTTGCGACGTGGTATCAACAAGGTCCAAGACCTCAAGCGTGAGGCCCAAGAGTGTGGAGCTGCCATGGCGATCGAAGTGAACCCGCAGTTGACCGACATTGTAAGCGCAATGAGCCTGGACGAGACGCTGCACTGGCTCAAGATGACGAAGCTGCCGCGCGACGTCGAGCTGCATGACGAAGCCTGGCTTCGGAACGAGATCGCGAAGGAGAAGGGCCTGCCGACGACGTCACCTGCGAAGCCGAAGGCGACGGCGTCCGATTCGCCGCTGTCTGCGACGATGACGACGAGTCCAAGCTCTGGTTCCGCTGACGAAGTGACTCAAGGTGCGATCGCTATTGACTTGTCCGATTCCGAAGATGATGACATGGACGGTGGTCAGCCGACGCCGACGAAATCAATGCACAAGGCAAATGCCCAAGAGCAAGCCGTGGAAGATGATGACGACGATGACGACATTATCGAGATTTTGTGAGCTCGCGAGGAGCTCTGCGTCGCCGTTTTATGTGTAATCTATCGCGCCATTCGTATGAAAGCTCGCCACTCGAAATCTGCTGCTGTAGAACTCCAAGCTGACAAGATGGAGGCAACAGAGGTGCGTGGGTGTCTGCGTTTATCCATTGACTTGACATTTACCAACAGCCAAGAGACAGCCAGCTTCACATCGAAGAGGTAATTCGATCAGGAATCTAGTTCCAGGAGAGTTGGTGGCAACGCAAAACCACAGTTGATTGACAATGTCGTTGTGCTAACTAATCAGTTGAATTTCAGTGACGAGTTTCGAGACAAGCAGCCAATTTGAAGGTTGCAGAAGGAGAGACAGATTCTGCGAGGATGAGATCAACTCTTCACGTGTAGACGGAGTTCTGCCATCAGAGCGCAAGGAGTGCTGGCTTCACATCCTCAAGCCACTCAACGTGCTGCTGCGGATCACGGCCAGTGATCTTCTTGAAGTCTTCAGCAAGCGGGCCTGCAAGACCAGCAGCCGTGTTAGCTGCCACTGTCGCGAAGGCCTCAGCGACGGCCTGTGGCACGCCCTTGGCGGCCACAATTCCCTTGGCAAGACCCTCCGGCGAGACCTGGACGACTTCAATGGGCTTGCCCAGAGCCTTGCTCACGTTCGCAGCGATCTCTTCGATGGTGAGACCGACGCTACCCGACAGCTCGTACGTCTGGTTGTCGTAGTTGTCGCTCGCCAGCGCCAAGGCGTTCGCGAACGCCAGATCGTCACGTGAGATTCCAGCGAGCTTACCATCCTTCGCTGCGCTGAACCACTTGCCCGTGTGCTTGGCACCAGCAATGGAGCCGATGTCGTTGTCGAAGTAGAGGCCATTGCGCAGGAACGTGTAGCCTGGCACCTTGCTCTCGCGGATGAAGGCTTCAGTCGCAAGGTGGTCACCGGCAATGAAGGCGATCGAGTTATCGACGTTGTGGAGCGACGTGTAGAGGATCTGCTTGACGCCAGCAGCAACAAACGCCGTGACTGCTGTCTTGTGGCCCTTGACGCGGTTGAAGATGTTGTTGCCACTGATGAGCAGCACACGGTCGACGCCCTGGGCTGCAGCCTCGACGGACTCAGCGTCGTTGAACTCCAGGCGATGTGTGGCGACGCCACGAGCCGAGAAGTACGTGAGCTTGTCGGGGTTACGAGAGGCAGCGATGATGTTGGCAGGCGAGACCTTGAGCGTGTCGAGCAGGTGCTTGAGGACGAGCTGTCCGAGTTGTCCGGAGGCGCCAGTGACAAGGAGACGAGCGTTGCTGTCGACGGTGGCTGGCATCTTGATCGAAGCGGAAGAAGGAGGAGGGGTGGTGGTGGTGGTTGCTGGTGAGCTGGAGCTGGTGAATTGCACAGTGAGTGAAGCGATTGACTTCCGAGTTCGAATGGTGTCTTCCTGGGCTTACGATCCGGACAACGGACACTCGGACTCCACTTCAACGTGGGCATCGTCTGGCACTCTCCACTGTTGCGGGCACAATCATGTGGAAGCAGACTCACGATGACGCCTGAAGCGATTTCGACCAGTAAGATCGGCCTACCAACGTGCGGTGCGAAAGCTGGAGGATTCGTCGCCGTGCGAGTCCGCAGTGATTAGCTCAAACCAAGCGTCGGATTAGCTGCACACAAGTCGTCCAGCCATTTCTTTGATGGCCACTCCGT
>JAADXI010000613.1:0-17820 GCA_023337615.1 Pythium brachiatum | reverse complement strand
GCGTGGGTGTCGAGTGGCGGACGCAACACAAAGCCGTTCGCTCTTTCGCTGCACAATCGCCAGTTGCGATACTGCCGCTACGAGCAAATCCGAGCCAACGCGGAACGAAAGAAACGCTGGAGGGACAGAGAAAGAGAAGGAGAACCGACAAACTCACTGGTGGATTCGCTCGCTCTACAAGGTCACGCACCAACGGCCAGCAACGGCAGCATATAGGAGACCGTCGTAATAATACCAGTCGCGACACGCCAAACCACACACTCCAGCGACCACAACCACCGCCGTCCTGGTCCTCACGATCTATTGCTGTCGCCGCTGGCGTTCATCGCATTCAGCGGCTCGACGATCTATTCTTTTCTCTGCGCTCACGGCTGGGTGATCCCGTGGTGAAGGATC
Organism: Pythium brachiatum; assembly: GCA_023337615.1. Lineage (NCBI taxonomy): Eukaryota > Oomycota > Peronosporomycetes > Pythiales > Pythiaceae > Pythium > Pythium brachiatum. The sequence goes on along the minus strand of JAADXI010000613.1, from coordinate 17,424 downwards.
TTTAGATGGCTACACTTTCCAAAAAAAGCGGACGGTATCACCTTGTTTTGGCAAAATGATCCTTGTCAAACTCCACAATTGACCCTCATATTGCAACCATGTCGGTCTATTGTCAGTTAAGAGTTGCAAGATGGCAATATAATGCATATGCACCAGCCAAACGTGACAACACCACCATTTCACTGATTGGCAGAAAGCCTCTCTACAAATATCTACCAATTAAAAACATCTTCCCAAATTATCAGCCAATCAGACACAGGAAGCCACTTCCAGTGTCGCTCTTGGGTTTCCCTCCAGCCATCGAGTGACGCCCGCATACTCCTGACGGCGCTTGAAGCGGAAGCAATTGGCTTAGCTGCTTGCCCTCTTTCTCTCTCCCTCTCTCTTCTCTCCACACGCCCGCGCACGCCACCTCCTCCAGTGTGTCGCGTTGCCTTTCTCACCTACGCTCTTCCCTGTGTGTTTGTCGTCGCGTCGCTCTCCGCTGCCGTGTCCAAGAACCACAATAGTCCCCACCACTCGACGCCATTGCCTCCCGTTCCATGACTGAAAGCAGCATGGACAGTCGCGCTGTTCCCACCGCAGCGCCCGCCAGCGGCGCCGCCGGACAGGCGCCCAAGACCAAGCTGAACCCCACGGCCAAGAGCTTCGTGTTCAGCGTCAGCGCGCCGGCCTGGACGCCCACCAAGGTCGCTGCCCCTGTTGCCACGCCAGTCGTTACCGCTCCAGTGCCAGCTCCAGTACCAGTCGCTGCTCCAGTACCAGTCGCTGCTCCAGTACCAGTCGCTGCTCCAGTACCAGTGTCAGTCGCTGCTGCTCCTGTTGCTGCTCCTGTTGCGGCGCCTGTCCCAGTCGTAGCGTCTCCTGTCGTGGCTCCTGCGCCAGCGCCGACGACGCCAGTCAAGTCGAGCGTGCTCAAGCCGTCGGCCAAGACCTTTGTGCCTCGCGTGACCGCGGCGCCTTTCGTGCCGACGTTTGCTGTGCCGCCACCACCACCACCAGCGTCGCCTGCGAAGCCAGCGGCTCCTGCGGTTGTCGTTGAAGAGACCGAGCCAGTGGTGGTTGCGCCTGTGGAGCCAGTGGTGGAGGAGCTCAGCGAGGATGCACCAGTCGCTGAGGAAGAAGAAGCCGCCGTTGAGGTGGAGGCGGAAGCCGAGATTGAGGCTGATGTCGAAGAAGAGGCCGCTGCTGTGGAAGAGGAAATCGCTGAGACTGTCACTGCGGAAGCGGAGACCGTTGAGCAGCAGACCAACGCTGTTGGTGAGCGCATCATGTACACAATCGCACAGCTGCTCGAGATGGAGCCAGAGAACTGCCCAATGCCACCAAGCGTCGAGGGCACGCAGGTCATGTCGGGCGGCAAGAACGGCAAGGACGGTGAGGCCGCTGAGTCCCACGGAAAGAACAGCGGCGCTGCGTCCACGCGTGGCGGCAAGGAGCCTCGCAACGGCTCGTCGCGCTCGATGCACCGCTCGAACAGCGGCTTTGATGGCGGTCGTGGAGGCCGTGGTGGCCGTGGCGGTCGCGGTGGTCGTGGCGGCCGTGGCGGCCACTCGCACAACAACCAGCCAGAGATCGCGCTGGAGGATGTTGTGCCGCTTCAGATTAACGAGGAGACGCGCTGGAAGCCACAACACGCCAAGTCGCGTCTCGATGAGCAGGTGGACACGACTGAGTCGTCGCTCAAGGAGGCCAAGGCGATCCTGAACAAGCTGTCGATCGAAAAGTTCGACAAGCTCTCGGACCAGTTGATCGAAGTCGCCGTGCGCAGCATCGATGTGCTGAGCGGTGTGATCGAGATGGTGATCGCCAAGGCGCAGATGGAGTGGCACTTCAGCACGATGTACGCGTCGCTGTGTAGCAAGATTGCGCAAACCGAGATGCCGGCCATGGCACTGGACGAGAACGAGCTCGCCCAGGACACACACAAGCTGTTCCGTAAGCTGCTGCTCACGCGATGCCAGAAGGAGTTCGAGATCACGCCGTCCAAGGAAGGCTGGGAGGAGCTCTCGGACGCGGAGCGTGCCGAGAAGGAGCTGCTGCTCAAGCGCGCGACGCTGGGCCACATCCGCTTTGTCGGTGAGCTGTTCAAGCAGCGCATGCTCAGCTCGCGCATCATGCACGCGTGTGTGCAGCGTCTGTTCGGTGATATCGAGCAGCCTGATGAGGAGTCGCTCGAGTGCATGTGCAACCTGCTGGCCACGATCGGCCAGAAGCTCGAGGGCGATGCCCGTGACCAGGGCGAGGTGAACCTCATTGGCCAGTACTACGCGGGCATCAAGAAGCTCGCCGGCGACGCCGAGAAGCTGTGTACGCGTGTGCGTTTCATGCTCCAGGATCTGCTGGATCTGCGTAAGAACAAGTGGGTTACGCGTCGTAAGGAGGCAAAGGCCATGACGATCGCCGAGGTCCACGCCGAGGCGGCCCGTGAGGAGAAGGCCAAGGCTAAGGCCTCGGCTGCTGGTGTGCCAAGCAGTGGCAGCTCACGCAGCCTGCAGCGCAGCCAGTCAACGTCGAGCAACAGCTCAGACAAGCGTCGCAACAGCAAGGAAGGCGGCGGTGCGTCGGCCGCGTGGAAGGCGCGTGCCGCTGCCACGTCAGGGGGCGCTGCGGCTCCGTCGTCCGCACCCGCTGCTCCAGTGGTGGATGCCGACGGCTGGGAGACGGCCGGCACGGGCTCGCGTCCGAAGCTTCTCAAGAGCCGCAGCTCGGTGCTGTCGACCGGCAGCGACCGCTCGGCGCCGCCACGCCACCCAACGCTCGGCCGCAACAGCTCGGACGGCACGGCGCAGCGCAACTCGTTCTCGATGCTGCGCCAGCAAGACAGCCGCGGCAACAAGGAGCATGGCGCGCGTGAGCGCAGCTTCAGCTCGTCGGCGGCGACCTCGCGTCGCGGCAGCCACGGCCACAGCAACGGCAACGGCAACGTGGAGCGTCCGCCTCGTCACGGCTCGGCGTCCACGCCGACGTCGCCTCAGAAGAAGAGCGACACGGAAGGCACGGAGGAAGACGACGACGAGGAGCCTGTGGAGGTCGCGGCGCTGTCGCCCGATGCGTTCAAGAAGAAGGTCAAGGCGATCTTTGAGGAGTTTGTGGAGCTGCAGGATCTGGACGAGGCCGTGTCGTGCCTGAACGAGCTGCATAGCAGCGCCCACCACGCACTCATCATCTCGCAGACCATGGACATTGGTATGGAGAAGGGTGCCAAGCAGCGCCAGGCGGTTGGTGTGCTGCTCGCTGGTCTGTTCGAGCGTGAGCTGCTGGACACGGAGGCCTTTGCGGTGTCGGTCCACGAGCAGCTCGAGTTCGCCGAGGACATGGAGATCGACATCCCACTCACGCTCAACTACCTGGCCGAGATGCTGGCGCCGAGCGTGGCTGCCGGTGCCGTGGCGGCCGAGAAGATCGCCAACAGCGTCGCGCACATGGCCGAGACGGGCAAGGCCGCCAAGTTTGTGGCGCTGCTGCTGGCGGCGATGAAGGACGAGGACAAGACCAAGGCGTTCGTGAGCGAGGTGGACGTGACGGAGCTGCTGCGGGAGGGCGAGCGCACGCCCGAGGCGCTGCAGAAGCTGTATGAGACCCACGCGCTCGAGTTTCTGCTGGTGTAAAACACGTTTTTTAGGAGAAAGCAAAGCCAAGATTGTATAAAATACACGAAATCGTCGTTTTTATCATTTCCAGAGGTCCCTCACTTTTCGTGAAATTTCGGAAGATGATCAATTAGTACCCCCTCCCACACCCTGAGCTACTATTTACCAACACTTCTGCTGTCGCATCTTATCTCACCCACCAGCCCGCACGAGTTCAACATGGCGCAGTCCATGGCCTCCGACGCCATGACGGCGCCGTCCACAGCGGACGCCACAGACCCCCACGCGCCTGTAGCTCTTGCCATCGACATGGCAGCGTCCTCCTCTGCGTCTCTGCCGCGCGTGGCATCCAACGGCGGCTTCGTGAGCGCGCGCGACTCTAAATTCTGGCTCGCCGTCGCCGTGGCGTCCACGTCCGGCGGCGGCTCGTCCTTCGCTTCGAGCGCGTCATCCTCAGGTCCGAGCTCCATCTCTGGGTCGTTTCTCGGTCTCTCTGTCCACGGAAGTTCGCTGGATGTACGCGCATTATTGCCCTCACGCGACAGTCATGAAGGCAGCAATAGTCTATCGTCCAACACAACGCCAGCTTCAAGAAGAAGCAGCAACGGAGATCGCGATTTGGGGCTGTCTATCGACATTGACGACGACGACGAAGACCACGGCGACTACACAGAGACAGTGGCGCCCATGACGTCGCCGCCGCCGCCGTTAGAAGGGCTGCGGCGGCCCACGAAGCTCCAGAGCCACCGCACGCGCGAACGGCTCGCCAGTACCAGCAGCACTACCAGCAGCCACGCTGCAACACAGGACCCACGGTCGCCACCACTGCGTCCGCAGCCTCAGCCACCATCCAAATCGCCCGTGCAGACCACGCCACTCATGCTGCCAGTGCCGCCTGTGATACTAACTAGCATTGAGACCCAGGGCATCACCAAGGATGAAGCGGCTGCTCCTTCATCGGACGCGTTTGAGATCGCGGGGGAGGAAGTGTACGAGCACCAGCGGTACCAAATGGTGCTGGGCTGGGGCTCCAAGGGCCACTTGCTGCCATTGGACCCGGCCAAGTTCGTGCGCGTCGTGCGTGTGCCACTGGAACAGCAGCTACAGAACCAGCAGCGGCGTCGCCGGCCGTCGTTCAGTGCGGTGTTTGCTGATCCATCGCTGGAAGTGTATCCGTCCGCGACGTTTCCTAACCTCACGCTTCCCGACGTGACGCCTGATGCTGTGTACAAGTGGGAGTGGATCAGTCCGTGGCACTTGGAGTATCCAGCTATTCCCTCAGCGGACGACGTAGACCGAGACCAGCCACAGGAATCCACAGACGCTGATGGCTGGACGTACGCTGCGAGCTTCAGCCACTTCACGACGTGGCGCAACGACTCGGCCAGCTCACTGGACAACGGCAGCAACGACAGCGTGTGTACGAGTCCCATGGTAAACTCTCGCGGACGCCCCAAGCTGAACGTGCGACGCCGTAAGTGGATCCGGTACCGACGACGACGGCCCGTGAATCTTCCATCGCCTACGACCCACGCAGAGGCGTTTGCGCTTCAGGCAGCGGCCAATGTGAGTCCGTTTGACGACTCGTTCCTGGATTCCATGTGTGGCTGGCTGCGGAAGCTCGGCCACGTGCGAAAGAACTGGAAGATGCGGTACTTTGTGTTGGAAAAGTCGGTGCTGCGGTACTTCGCCGACGAAGCGATGACGCGGCTCAAGGGCGAAGTGCTGCTGTTCCACCCGGCGACGCGCGTCCATTACGTGGACATCCACTTGTCGGACGGGAGGGACAACACGTTCGCCGTACAAGTCGGACCTGAGTACGCGCTGCTTCTCCAGGCAGAACGACTGAGCGACCGAGAAAACTGGATGTACTGTATCGAAGACGCGCTGCTGTGTCGGGATTCGTACTTACAGGACCCCGCGCGTGCCCAGGACGTTCGTGAGAGCGTCGCGCGGCGGCGAAACTTCAGCTCCGAGAGCATGCTGTTCAGCATCACGAGCAACGACACGGCCACGTCGGCTAGTCTCAATCCCGTGAACATGCTCATGCTCCACTCCAAGGCCGTCGTGCAGGCCACGCGCAAGAACCCGCTCATGATGCGGCTCATGGTCGAGTGCGACGTGTGGATCGAGTCCAAGCAGCTCAAGTTGCAGATCGCCACGTTCATCTCCAAGTTCAAGCAGAAGTACGGCAACGCTGCGTGTAGCAACAGCACCAGTGCGACGGGCAGCGCGCCGTCGTCGTCGTCATCGTTGTCCAAGACGCTGTCCCCACTGTCGTTGACCAGCACGAGCTCGGCGAATGGCAACAGAAGACGCACGTCGTCGTACGAAGGCGTGGAGACTACGCGGCTGTCGGATGTGTCGGTGATCCAGGACCCACGCAGCTTATTGGCACTGAAGAACTACCGGTTCTTTCTCGAGCGCACGATGACCGAGACAATGGACCACCTCAACCGACTGCCTCTGGTCCACGCGTCCGTCGAAGTCACGAGTCCGAAGAGCGCGAAGGACGCTGAAGACCGTGTGAGCGATATCCCTCCACTGTCTGGTGACATCGACTGGGAGCTGGCCAAGAAAGCAGCGCTGTACAAGTTGGAGAGACAGACATTCATCCCACTGCAGGACGTCATCTACGGCTTGCTGGAGACCACTGTGGTGTCGGACGACCTGGACCGCTTTGAACGCAACCGGCGCTACCTGGCGATGCAGCCGCAGCGGTTTTTCGAGATTGAGGACTCGCATTTGTCGCCGTCTGACTGGAAATCGGCCCGCTTGCTGCTGGATTCCATGGACAACTACTCGCTGCCGACCGAGAAGGCGTCGATTTTGCTGGAAGTCGCCAAGTGTATCTACGACACGTACGCGAAAGAGCACGACGCCGCCACGAGCGAGCTGCAGATGATGGCGGCCGACGACTTTTTGCCCATCTTTATCTTCATTTTGGCGCGGTCCCGGCTTCGCAACGTGATCGTCGCGCGGCATTTGGTCAGCGAGACCATGATTTCGTGCGTGATGATTGGGGAGACGGGCTACTACGCGACGATGTTCGAAGCCGCTGTGAGCTACATCGCGTCGTTTTTCATCGCTGATGAAGTGCCGCTCAGTCGGCGGCTCTCACGTACGACGGCCACGGTCTCCGATCGCATGGCTCTGAACTAGAGCAGCCGAAGGTTGGTTCTATTTTTTTCGAACCTTTGCCCTGGTTCGAATTTTCCGGTTCGATTTTTTCGAGTTAGTGATCCGGATCAACTTCCACGTTAGTGAGAAACGATGGCGACCTGACGTCTGTGCGCGAACAATTTTAGTGCGATAATTATAGGCCGCCTTCAAATACAAAATCCTGGCATCAGATCCAGAGTACGTGGACGAGGAGATGCTGCGTGCAGTGTTTGGCTCGGGTCTCCTTCGGTGGCAAGTGGCTTCTCATCTTTCAAGCGCGACGGCGTGATACAGTATCGAGTGGCGAGTCGCGAGACGAACGCGCTCGGCATTTCCCATGACGCGCCTGAATGTGTGGAACTCGTGCAACCGCGTGCTGGACGACAAGTGGAAGGAGACGCAGCAGGAGAGCCATCGCGCGCGGCTCGAGTCCATCCATGGCACGACCTCCCAGGTGAGTGGGTCTGCTGCTGGGTGTCGACCTCATTCCAACCCACGATTGTTAACGTGTTGTTGGTGTCAGCTCTCGCCTCCGCGTCCACGTAAGGCGACGATGCCGTTCAAGGCCCAGCCACAGTCCAAATCGCCAGCCGCCAAGGCACGCCAGGCCGAGATCGAGCGAGAAAACCTCAAGATGATCAAGAAGATCGTGGAGCTTCAAGGCAGCGGCGGCGGCTCGAACACAGGCAGCACGAAACAAAACACGGCGGGCAAGCGGCGGTCGCGTCCATCGAGTGCAGTTAACACCAGCCGATCGTCGTCGTCGTGTTCTCACGCGAGCATGCTGGGCAACCACGGCTACGTCCCGAATGCTCTCACGGGGTTAGCACCCGGTGGAGGCCTGGGCGTGCCCACGGCAGTCTCCCACGTGCTGTACACTCGCCACGCAGCGACCACGACCCACCATTTTGCTGAACGGAACGACGTGGCGCTAAACTTTGTGCCTGGGAAGAAGACCACAGCGGAAGTGCGGCGACGCACACAAGTGCAGATCCAGTCCGAGAACCGACGCATGCTGCAGCGGATCCTGTCCAGCAAGACGACGTTCAGCCGCGCGAGCTGGCAGAGCGAGGAGCGCGAGCGGCGGAAGCTGCTGGAGAACATCTCACGGTTTTCGCATCTGCCCAAGCGCCACTCGATGCCGTCCGGGGAGGCGTCGCCTCTGGGATCGTGTTCTCCTTCTCGGTCCCGTGCGCGTCTCGCGATTGACAGAGCGTCAATGGAGCAGGACACGCCATCAGATAGAGGATACTGCAACACACATTCTCACCACACACTGAAGGCGTTCCAGGATGAAGAGAACAGAGTCAGCGACGGGCTTCTGAGTGGCTCACAGCTCATTCGAACGGGCAGTCCCGTGACGCATCTGCGGCAGCGCACGCGTCCGCAGTCCGCCTCTGCGTCAACAGGAGCGTCACGAAGTGTGTCGCTGACGTACTTCCGCATGGCAAATGGTGAGTACGTTGAAGTCCAGACCAGTCGATCAGCGCCACGCACACGACGCAACGAACAAGAAGAAGAAGAAGAAGAGAGCGGTGGGATCCAGAACGACGACGACGGAGAGGACGGTTTAGCACACGCATTGGAGCGGTTGGATGTTGGAGATCACGCGGAGACAGAGGAGGATCAAGGCGGTGAAGGCACCGATGATCTAGCCCAGCGAGGTTTAGATGAGCAAGAGCAGCAAGATGACGCGCAGTATCCCAACACACAGCTGCAGTGCGAGCTGGAGGAGGAGCTGGAGGAGGGTGGTAGCCACCAGTCCGATAATGAGTGAAGAAACGATCAATTCAATTCACTTGTTTCCCAGCAGCTCCCGCAGCAGCTGTCTGGTCTTTTCGTTTTCTCTCTGCATAGCGTCTCTCTGCTCCCTGGCGATCGCGGCCATGGCGGCCACCGCCTTGTCCACGACCTCGTGCAGCACCTCACGCATAGCCGAGACTTCCTCAGAGCGACGACTGCGTTGTGCTCGCGGACTGGACGGCGCCGAGTCGCTACTCGTACTGCTGTTGGTACGAGGCCGTTTCTCTGCTGTGCGGTGGGTAGTATTAGTAATATCACCAATTGAAGGCGCTGCTGGACGCGAGACCTCACTCACTGAGTCGTCGGGATCCCGCCGCCCCGCTGGGTCGTCCACGTGAATCCGCTCCATGAGATCGAAGAACCCGTGCGTGATCGTCACGCGTCTGAACTTGGTCAGCACAGTGGCTCGCTCGCCTACTGGCCGCTTGAACCACGGCAGTTGGCCCGCGCTGCCCGGCAATGAGCCACCGTCGTGGGCCGCGATGAGCCGGTAGCTCTGAGTCAGTGATGTCATTTTGTCGTCCAGCGACCGCTCGGACCGCGGCTGGAAGTTCGGATCGACCACGTCCAGACCGCCGTCCACGCGGCTCAGATCACGCGCCGTGAACGCGTCGAAGCTATTGGCGCTGAGAGCCGCGGCGCGCCATTCGTGTTCGGCGCGCGCGTACAGCTCCTGCAGATACTGCGCGTGGACGGCGCGCACCAACTGCTTGCGGCTCAGCTTCAGCTTGTGCGTGTCGCTCTCCTGCTCAATAGAGACGGCAGCGACCCATGCACGCGCCACGAGCGCCGTCTCGGCAGTCGTCCACCCGCGTCCGCTCGTCGCCACAGTCTTGGACATCGTGCTCCGCTTCCCGCGCTTTTTATCTTGACCAACTCCATCATTGACGGCCATATAATCAGCTAATCATCAAGCGTTTTGAGTACATATAAAACAATATTAGCCAATCATCATCCTGCTAATAATTGGGTGCCCAATTATTGTTGCATGCGGTGCTATTGGTGGCAAATTCATTCTTGAACCAATTATTGTTCATGCCACGATCGTCAGTGGGAACTCGACTTTCGTGCTCGGACACAGTGAGAACGCCGCCTTGACGCGCATCCGATACTGGATCGCAAATAGCGTGCCCCGAAACGTCGGCAGCATTTCCTCCATGCCGTCGGCCTTGATCTTGGGCTTGATCTGCACGTCCATGGCCTTGCTGGGCTCGAAGCCCGGGAAGCTGGTCTCGTTCACAGTGGCCGTGTACTCGCGCGTGCCGCCGCTGCCTTCGAGCGGCGTCACCGTGATGTCCTGGTACAGCAGCGACGTGACCTCGCGCACGCGCTTCTTCGATTGATTGATGACTTTGCAGCGGATATCGGCCGCCTCACCAATGCGAAGCACATCACTCCGCAGCCGCGCCTCGAACTCGCACGTTCCACGATTGAATAACCCCAGCAGCTCAACAGGCTGGCAGCGTGACGCTCTAGCCGACCGCGGCTCCACCACAGCGTCAGAGACGACGCGCAGCCGTCCCTTGGCCTCAAGGTCGGCGCGGAACGTGCCGTGCACGGGCAGGGAAACCTTGAGTTTGTACTCGACCCGCGCGTGTAAGTTGCTCATATCCCCCACGCTGGACCGGCTGAAGTCGATCGACGGAGGCAGATCCATTGGCAGCGTGCAGCTGAACGGATGGACGTACTCTCCGGGCATGTACTCCTGACCAGGCGCGAGTGCAAGCCCGGAGCTGAACAGCACGAGCTTCTGGCGGTGGTTCGTGGTCTCGTGGACCGTCTTGTTGTGCTCGTGGCGCGTGGTGTGCGTCTGCCAGTTGAGTCGCTCGCGGCCGATGACCGAGAGTACCAAGGCTACAAAATAATACACTACATCAGACAAATGGACTCGACACACACAGAGGAGCTTGTCTGAGTGAGCGGCTCACCTTCACTGCGGAACGGCTCGAGCACGCGCAGGTTGACTTGTCCGTTGATGATCTGGCCGGGCAGAAACTGCCGCTGTTGCAGCGTGATGGTGATCTCGCCCTTGACGCCGATCTTCAGTGCCTTGGCGAACTTGCCCATTTGTGTTCTTCTCGTCGGTGGAGCTGGTGGTGTGCAGGGCGTGGATTTGATAATGAACCGACACGCCAACACGCGCGAAGCTGCGAGCGATTGAGTGATAGTCTCTCTTGCTCTTGTCACGCTTGACAAGCGGCTTGTGGCACCGCCACAAGCGGAAAAATTGCTTGCACCCACACCCAAGGCCGTCCGTCCCACTGTCCAGCTGTGACTCACGCAAGGCAATTGGATACACTCACGAGTCCCCACTCACGAGTCAGCACGCTGTCTCGCACCGCCTCAATGCTGCCATCTAGTGAAGCCTTGTCTTCCGCCACACGTCACAGATCATGGCGATCCATCAATCAATCACACGCAACGCTCCGTGGAGCATGAACGCTGCTGGAATCAATCAGTCAAAGTGGCGCTTGATGGCGGACGATGACGGAATCGCACTGTCTAGTCTCTTCACATTGGCTGAAAAGTCCTCCATTTTAGCCTCTCAAATCGATTGCGTCATCGGCTTGAGGAAAATAGAGACCTCCTATTGGTAGATATTACGTCACTACCTTCGCAGGCTCTTCCGGCAAGCCAACAACAGGAGCAATTGGAGGAATTCCACTGGAAGCAGCGCTCGCTCCACGCCACCGCACGCGGCCCACAGCTTCGTAGACAGCGCAGTAGACACCATACACCATGGCCACGGAGGAGCGCGCCGAGCTCATGAAGCAGCGCGGCAACCAGTGCTTCCAAAAGGGCAAATACAACGCCGCCATCGACATGTACACCGAGGCCATCGTACGACTCGTAGACTGATTGATGAAGATGGTGCATGCAGTGACTGATGCATCTGTCCTATCTCCATGGATCTTGTAGGTGCTGGATCCGTCGCAGACGACGTTCTACTCGAACCGCGCGCTGTGCCACTCCAAGGTATTTGATTGATCATCCCCTCCGTCGAAGGAGTAGCGGACTGATTGATGGTCGGATTTTGATGTTCAGCTTCAGAACTGGGCGTCGTGCCGCAACGACTGCCGGGATGCCTTGCGCTGCGACAGCATGAACACCAAGGCCAGTTATCTGTTGGGCGTGAGCAACGTGCACTTGCTGGCGTTCGAAGAGTCCATCGAGGCGTTCCGCAAGGCGCTGAGCAGTGCGGAGAAGACGAAGAAGTCCAAGTCGTTCCAGGAGGAGATTCTGGTGGAGCTGCGACGCGCCAAGAAGCAGCAGTGGCTCAACGCGCAGCAGTACAAGCTCAAGCGGCTGCAAGAAGTCAAGCAGCAGTTGGCGGAGCTGTTTGAGACCAACATGAGACTCGTGCAAGCCGCTGGCTACAATCCCAGCGGCACCGAGCGGTTGGACAGTCTGATGATCTACGTGGAGCAAATGACGACCCAGTACGAGAAGGAGTTCACGACGGGCGATATCCCGGAGTACTTTGTGTGTCCAGTGAGCATGGAGATCATGCTGGACCCGGTGTCCACGCCCAATGGCATCTCGTACGTCCAGGATCGATGCGATGGTGCAGGCTTTGATTATGGGATCTGATTGATGTTTATGCTGTTTGATTATTAGGTATGAACGCCAGTACATCCAGGAACACCTGAAGAAGAATGGTGCCGTGGACCCTCTCACGCGCCAGACGCTGACTCTCGATATGCTGCGTCCCAACACGTCGCTGCGTGCGGCGATCCAGGACTATCTGGAGAAGAACCCGTGGGCATTTGAGCACTAGCATTTGTATGCTGTGATCCGCCCAAGGAGAAAGAGAAAGAACGAGAGAGAGAAGCACTGCCTCCGAGTATGCGCGCGTGCGTGGACTGATGCGTTAGATGCATTATGATGCGTGGTGTGACTGGCTGGTGCGGCGAAGTGTCCTCGAGCTCCGTAAGTTATTTACTTCCATAATGAAGCCTCGCCAGCCGCTTTGTCTTCTTGTTTTAGAGTGTTTTCTTCTGATTCGTGCGCTAAGACGACAGGGGTTTTCACGCAAACTACACGCCACTGACACGAGCCTGCAAGCCTCCACGTGCTCAGCTCGTTCTCATTCGCCATTTCGCCTCGCAAGACACAAACACTTCCAAGAGCATCACCTACAGTACCCCACGCTGTGATGAAGCTCCCCTACGCCGTACTTTTGGCGATGATCACCTCGGCAATGGCCACTGCTGACGACCAAGAGGGTCTCCCAACGCCACAGCCGACGTCTCTCGATCTCAGTGAAGGAAACGTCGAAGGAGAACTACAGGTAGCGTCGCCGACGTCTTCGATCCGCAAGAGTTTCACTCTCACTGACCTCAAGGAGCCTGCGATGGAGCCGATGAAGACCGACGAGGGCGTGAGCGCCGTGCCCAGTGACGCGAAGCCGACACCCCAACCGACGGGCGAGCACCACGGTTTAGCTGCATCGCTGGACGAAGCCACGCCACCGATGATCAAGGAACGCGTCATGCCGAACTTACGCGCAGAACCACTGATTGATGAAGGTGATCAAGTGATTCCAGGAGTGAGACACGGTTTCCCGACGCCTGTACTGGTTCCGCAGAGCCTCGGAGAGCATCACCACCACCCTTGGGGACCGCCTCCTCACTTCGGACCACCACAATTCGGGCCTCCACCGTTTGGGCCAGCGTACTGGGGACCTCCTCCACATTTTGGCCCGTCGCCGTGTGGAGCACCACACTGGGGATCTCCACAGTGGCAGCCTCTGTCAGAGCCTCAGTGGCCTCCACAGCCTCAGTCACAACCGCAGTGGCCACCCGCACCAGCGCCTTCAGAGCCTATAGAGCCATCGCCAGCACCACAAGGACGTGAGGCGTTTCGAATGCACGTCGGTGCCAAGGGCAACGACATGGACGCGTTCTTGCAAGCGATGATCAAGGCGATGTTGGGCATGAAGACCGACAAGTCGACAGTCCAGTCGGGGTCTCAGGTCGCGAACGCACTCAAACCAGAAGACACGCCACAACAACAGCACGAACAAGTTCTTCCAGGTGAACAACCCACCACTGACGGTCGCTCATCAACGTCAATGGCTGATGCTGCTGGTCTGCTCACCTCGGCAGCTTCGGATCCCTTTGCGTTTTCCTACTCACCCCCACCAGCGGCCTCCGCGCGAGCGGTGCGCGTCACAGCGCCACCGTACGACGTTCAAGACGGAGACCTGACCGCTGAGAACTTCGATGAAGTGAAACGCGGCACGAACAACAAGCCGGAGCTTCCCGGCATACTACTATGATGCAGTTAGTTAACCGCAGAGTCCTGAGTGACGTCTGTAGATCCAGTTTGATCGAGTTTGAATTTGAAGTTTTGATTGATGTTGAAGTTTCTGCGATGTGTTCTGAATGTTGCTTGTACTACTCATTTTCGTGCGACCTTGACAGTGAAATGGGTTCACTCCCAGCTGGGTCTCACTTCTCTCCCTTGCAATGGACGTGGATACCGGTATCCACGTCCATTGCAAGGGAGAGAAGTATCCATACCGAGCCTCCCACACGCGTGTGTGTGGGTCTATTGGGCGTCTGTGTCGCTGGTGAGTGCACGTGAGTTCGCACTCCGCATAGCTTTTGCTGATTGGCTCATTCGCGTAGTGTTAGTTCGCCTCCTTCCGGCCCATGCGTGCTGTGAGTGCAGCCCTTCCCCGGTCTCCCATCACTGCGTTTCCAAACGCCCAAACGCGTTTGGGCAGGTGGAAGACCCGCCAGTAACAGCAGGTCTGCGCCATGGGGCGATTACTAACTGTTCGCACATCCGCGCTGGTTTTCTCTGGGCGTGAGGGGCCTGCCGAGTCTCTGGAGTGTACTGTACTTTCACTGCACTGTATGATACTCGTTGTCACATCAAGAGACCCAGCGAGGAATCCGAGAGACCAACCGCCCCAGCCGTTTGCGCCAGGTGCACAGTACCAAACCAGACGCCCTCGCCACAAGAGCGACCTTTGTGACACGTTCAGATTCGTAGAGAGCGAGTGGAGAGAACGTCGAAAGCCCACTTATAACGGCCCTCACAACCGTCCAGAACGCCACAGTATCGCCATGCACCCGAGCTCCACGGCGCCCAGCGCCGCGACTGCGAGCCGCCACCGCGCCACGCCAATGCACAGCAGCAGCGGAAACGCCATGGGTGCGAGCAGCAGATCCATGCACAGTAGCAGACGTGATGAGAGAACGACGAGCGGCCCGCTCACGGCGGAGCGCGCAATGATGGAGCAGATCCGGTCCAAGCTCGAGCGCGCGCAGCTTCGGCTGGCTCACAGCCAAGCCAAGTCGACGTCGCGCCACGGCTACAACGGCAACAGCGCGGCTCCCATGAGCATGGAAGGTATGGGCATCGCCAGTTCCAGTGCCCACCACTATCACCACCACCAGAGTTCGAGTCGCCACACGCACAGTCACACCCACAGCCGCACGCACCAGTCCACGAAGAGCCACAGCCACAGCCACGTCCACAGTCGCAGCCAGATCCAGAGTCAGGGCCAGACGCTTCCCGAGGGCGGCTCGTACTACTTCCCACCCGACTACAAGAGCGCGCGCGCGCCGGTTGTCAAGTCGGTGTACCTCGAGGATCTGTCCATGGTGATCAGCGCGGACCAGCGCACGCCACCAGTGTCGACTGATGCTCGTCACGTGATGAAGTCGTCCAAGACGCCGAGCTACTACGCGCCGATGGACGAGTCGCGTGTCTCCACGCGCCACCACCAGCACTATGAGCAGTCCCAGACTTCGAAGTCCCACGTGCGCAGTGAACGCCACGCCGTCCACGAGATGCATCAGCACCATCACCACCACCACCACAGTCGCAGCCACCGCCATGAGGACCGCGAGGGATCTTCGGTCCCAGCTCCACCGAAGACAGTGCGTGGCGTGCGCTCGACAGCGCGTGCGCGGCAGTACGACGACGAGGACGATGACGACGTGCCTTCTGCCCGTGAATCGTTTGTGTCGTCGGCGTTCGCGATGCACGGCGGCGTGTTGCCGCTGTCGGCGATCAAAACCTCGCGTGACGCACCGCCACCGTCCTCCACGTCGTCGTACGCAAGCTACAGTAAGCAGCCGCTGGGTGCCAACGGCCAGCCCGAGCGAAGCGCTTTGAAGCACCGCGTGGAGTCTAGCAGTGATGACGAGGAGGCGGAAGTTGTGGCGGCACCGCCCAGCTCACGCGTGCGATTCCACGAGCAGCTCACCACGGCAGCGTACTCTCCCGTCGGTAAGGACGGCCACGCAGCTCCAGCGTACGAACACGTCGAGTACGCAGCCAACAACGAGGACTTCCAGGTCATGCACGAGAGTGAGCTGTTCCACATGCCCGTGAGTATGCCGTACGAGCTGGCGTCACTTGTGGAGGAAGAGCACTCGGACGACTCGGACGATGACGGTGCGCTCGAGCCAGTCGTCAACGTCAAGCGTACACGTGCAGTGGCTGATGAGCCTCACGCCGACAGAAAGCAGGAGCTTACCAACCAGGAACTCCACACAATGGCGATTCCGTCGTCTCCTCAGAACAGGAAGAGTCGAGCGCGCAGCATGAGCAACACGAGCGATAAGGATCTCCCACCCCGTCGCCGTCGCGGATCGTCGGCCGCTCAGTCCCCTTCGAGCTCGAATTACATCCGCAAGAGCCTCTCGACACTGGAGCCGCCCAAGTCTGCGATCAACCTCGCGGCTATGGGCTTTGAAATGCGACCGCGACGAACGTCTCGCGAGAAGCAGTTCTCTCAGGCGAGTGGGGACCTCGATGTAGACGCGATGTCGGTGTCGGATGGCACGCGTCGCTCCTCCATCACTGAGATGTTTGCTGGCAGTGCAGTGGAGTTGTCGTCGTCGCCGATCGACGTGGGCATCTCGAGCTATGGGACGTACGATAGCTTTGGCACATACGACAGTCCACGGGTTTCGCAGGGATCGCTCCACTGCAGCGAGCTCATGTTTGAAGACGACGGCTCGGTGCCCTTCGACGACGACTACGCGCCGTACAAATACAGTTCGCCAGTGAAGGAGGAGGAGGAGAAGACGACCGAAACGCCAATGGCGGGAGAGCTGAAGCTATCGCCGTCGTCGTCGAACGAGTACAGCGACGCACGCGCGTACCCGGAGGAGGACGAGGAGTCGGAGCGTGCGATCCCAGCGTCCAAGTCGAAGCAAACCCAGGCCGCTGCTGCAGGGTTCCCTTCCCCAGACAGAACCAGCGACGAGAGCTCGCTGTCGTACAGCGATGAAGACGTGGCGCCGCAACCATCACGAGTGCCGTCCAAGACAGAGTACAACGACTTCTGGCAGGTCACTTCTACAGCAGCGCAGCCTGAACCGGGGCCAGCCACTCGCCCAACTGCTTCTGCTCGAGCGCCTCCTCCTCCACCACCTCCTCCACAGCCTCAATACCACCGCAGCCGCCACCTTGCGCAGTCGCACTCGCACGTGTCGTCATCGCAACAGTCTCCGCGCAAGCCGTCACAGTTCTCGCAGTCGATGATGGTACCGCCCACGACCTCAACGTCGGCCCGCAACCGACCGCCACCTGTGTCCACGCACATCCGTCCTAGCCCTGCGACCGCGCATCCAAGCGTCTCCCGTCCATCAGCCAACTTCAGTGCTAGCACTACGGGCGTGCCTCGTGCACCTGCCACGCTGGACGGATCCTCGTACGTGCCTCGCCACTTGCGACCCAAGAACCAGCTCACACAACTGCGCAAGGCCATGCCGCCGTCCATCAGCGTGCTGTCTGGCTGGGCCAGTGGACCTGTGACCTTCGAGCTGAACGTCGAGTCGTTCTACGAGGTCACGTGGCAGACTGGTGAGTTCGGTTTCTCGTTCCAGCGCGTGTACTT
>JAADXI010000612.1:0-17861 GCA_023337615.1 Pythium brachiatum | reverse complement strand
GCTCCAATGCCACCATAACTGGTGCCTGAGAATGACGCGTGCGCATTAGTCGTATCTTGGGCGACAGACCAAGGCTGTTGCCGCAATGGCCTTTGAAGCGACAGAAGTCTCTGGTACAGTACAGCCCATGCTGGCCGTTGCGGCACGTGTCGATGCGACACGATCTCTGGCACAAGCATTTGCCCACTTGACTGATGTACGGGAAGCTGATGTTTGTCGGGTTGAAGTTTTCAGCTAGGTGCCCGACACCGCAGGGCCACGCAGCGGGTATGTACTTCCCGTGGCCGCCTGCCGCCTGTGGATTGCGCGGAACCGATGCACGTTCACGCCCCAGGGGTGGTTGGTGACGGGGCTGCAGCTCTGTGCCGTACACACCGTTGCGCGAAACTTCTACGGGATCCATACAGTCGGCAAAAAGAGCTCCAAGGTTGATGCCAGTCTTCGCCTGTGGTACGATTGAGTCTCCATCGCCCTTATTCGACTCCGAAATGGTGGCTCCTCTTGCGTCTGCAACCCGAACGATCCACGCGTCGCGTTCAACTTCATCCGAAGGGGTGATTGGTTGGTTGGGCGCCGGTATTTCTTCACGTGCTGTCATTGGCGCTGACTCATGGGCAATAGGATGCAGCTGGTGCGTGGTTGTTGGTCCAGTAGCCTGATCGGCGGATGGTCCGGGCTTGGCGTCCACCTGGGTGGACGGAAGAGGCAACGCGCAGTCAGCCACAGAGCGTAAACAAAGACGCCGACGTCCTGCCGCCATACGTTCGTTCACTGCCTTCTGTGACGCTTGTTGTTCACGCTGATCTTCGTCTTCGTCCGTGTCAACGATGATCACCTCTCTGGGCTCGTAGACTGCGGCAATGGAATCGGCCTCTCCGCCTGCAGCTAGGGCATCAAGTTGCTGCATGGCTCGCTCCCGGGCTCTCCCTACCCGTACGATCCACGGCAGGCTCAAGTCGTCGTCGATCGGCATGGTGGCTACGGCAGTGGGTTTCAGTTCCCGTTCTGTACTCTGGGCGATGGTTGCGCCTGGCTCGAGGTCGATCTCATCAGCAGATGGAGGAGGAGAAGCGTAGTCGATTGGGCGCGCGGTACAACGCATACGCCGTGGCTGCGAGTCTTCCATCGCTTCGCGCGATTCTTACTCGACGCATGGCTGGTCATCTTCATCGGAGTCGACGATGATCAGATCCCCATGCACCATCGCTGCAGAGACTTGCACAGTCTGACTTGGCTTTGAAACTGAAGATGCTGAAGTGGTGAAGTGGTGAGGTACGCTCGTACATGAGTCCACAGACTACTTTGAGTAACTTTTCAATTCCAGCAGGTCCTTCGATCAACAACTCAGTATTCAGAATGGAAACGATGAGTCATGTAGATACGCCTTCGAACAACTTCTCAGAATTTAGAACGGCCTTCGAGCAACTATCCACGGAGTGTTTTCCAACTCAAATTGCGAGTCGTTGGACATCTGGCAAATTTAGAATGACCAATGATCTGTCGAGATCGGCCTTCGAGCAACTATTCGAATATTTGAATGGCCTTCGAGCAACTATCCAAGGAGACACCTGAACGTTCTATGGCATGTGAAGTTGTTGAAGCTGTTGACGCTTCAAAAGAGCCAGCGCGGCGCCGTCTCCCATTGGACCACTAAATGAAACGTCGGAGTTCAAGGTGACCCTACTAGTAGATCTGCTCTACTGCTGGCATACTGTATAAAGCATCGAAGGTCTAAGCAGTCGCTTCTGGCGTATCAGTGCGTGGCGACGTCGACGTCTACTGTCGGTGTGACTGGTTGCGTGTGTGGCTGCGTGACTAGCTGCACGACTGGCTGCGTGACTACGGCGCCAACACTGCCACGACCAACACAGCAACACCACGGCTCACGCACACGCCACGACACTAACACGCCACGATGATGCCAATCATGGGAAATGACATGTATTAAAAGCTTATAGGCCGCTGCAAACAAGAAAAGAAATGAAAGCACACAACAAGCGTCTTCTCGATGCGCCCGTGGGGTGTGAACGCGTCCTCTCGCTGTCATCATGGAAGTAAAGTGCGGCGGCAGAGCTCTCGTGGCGCGCGCTACTTGTGTGACTGACCCTTTTTCGCGCGCTTCTTGGTCTGCACCTCGCTCGTGAAGTACATCGTGAACGTACGCATCGTGTCACTTGCTGCTTGCGCGCGTTCTGGGTTCTCCACTACCGTTGACTTGCAGAGCAGGAACCACAGCAGACGAAGGCGCATGGTCTTCACTTGCTCTGGCGTCAGCTGCAGGAACGCTTGCATACCGAATCGCTCCGTGATGTAGTTGTAGCCTTGTGCAATGCACAGCAAACCACAGCTTGTACCGTCAGGTTGCGTTGGCGTCCTGATGGTTTCCGCGGCGATCGGCCCAAGCTTGCTGACCGCAACAGCGTCTGAGGCGAGGTCGGCCACACCTTGGAAGTCGCGGGCGTGCCACGCCTCGAGAAATGGGAGACACCTCTCGGTCCAAGTCTTGGTCAAACGCTTCGTCCACACAGGAGAGGCAAGAGGGTCGTACAAGAAGCATTCGTTCTTTCCCTGCCCGTCGAACGTCACACACACGATGCACCAGTGTCCGTTGCTGTCAACGCCCTTGGTGCCGAAGTGGATGGGAAACGGCACAACACGCGTTGACTTGAGCCTCTGACTCGGAAGAACGAACTTTCCCTCCATGAGCGATTCGATAGCGACGACGTCCTTGAACTGGGAAGCGATGAGATGAAGTGCGTAGTTCACAGCGACGTCGTTCAGTTGGGCGTGCCTTGCGAGGCGCCCGAAGAGAGATCCCACTTCCACGCTCGAGACTCGCTGGCGTTTGCTGTGATCATCGAGATCTGCTGCGGGCAGGGACAGCACCGTCTTGAGCGAGTACGTCGACATGAACTGGGATATCATCTTTCTCGTCTCGACGGTGGAATTTGTGTCGACAATACCCTCGACTTGATCTGCGTCGCCCTGGAGAAAGGCCACAGCATCGCTAGGCTTACTGGAAGCCCAGATAGACGACATGCCCACCCACTGCTTATCCTTCACGTACTCGCCAAGGGTCGAGCCGATGGAGCGGAACTCACTGAGGTTCTGCACGGTTTGTCTGAAACAAACAACACGATCATGAGCACCGACATCAGCAACACATCATCCAAAACGGTGAGGTACTTACTCTGAGAAGCCGCGCGTCTTAGTGGTAATGCTGGCAATGTACTGCTCGTTTGTGGCCGCCGCCTCCAGCGGTGCGTCGACAGTGTTGCCAATCCTGCCCTTGGGGTTATCGTCTTGTCGCTGGAGATCGATCCCAGTCTTCAGCGTCTGCACGATTCGGCTTGGCACGGCGAAATTCACCTCGAACAACGTCTGGTCGATGGTGTACAGCTTCACGATGGCAGATCGGTATTTTAGACCCTGGTCGTCGAACAAGACCGGGTACTGGGAATGTAACCGCACTGCATCGTCCAGGCAGCTGTGCTTCAAGGCGTTCAGACAGTCACCAAGCTGAACCGGGCAGTCGCTGTTCTGGTTCACCGGCGCAAGTCGTCCAGTAACCGAGACGGCCTGTTTCGTCTGTCTCGTGATGCCCTTACGTACAACCGTCGGGAACTTGAAGTGCGAAAGCTTGCCACCATCCTTCAGCTCAGTCGCACGGCGCTTAACTTCGACGTCAGCCGAAGCAGCAGCACGCCGCTTCGCCGCACCGCGGGTGTTGCGACTTGGTGTACTTTCGCCTGCGTTGGCTGCTACGATGCTCGGCACTAGCGTCTGCGACGGTGTAGCCGTGCTGGTAGTCGGTGAAGGCGGAGGACTGAACGTGGCTACGGCATTCGGTGGCTCGACTTGGAAACACTGCTGAGAAGACGGTGCGGTGTCGTCCCACGAGACAGACTCGCAAGCGCGTAGCAGATCTTCCATGGGTGTCGCTCGAGGCTGCGGCGAGTCCCAGCTCGGCTCGCCAGTGGACACTCCGGTCAAGTTGTACACCACGGTGTCTTGAATAGTTTGATCGATGGCAGCATCCAGTCCGCTATCGGACGGCGATCCAGATGGTGATTCACTAAGAAGTAGACTGCTCACCGGGGTCAACGGGGAGCGATATGTGCCAGAGTTGACGACTGCCGTGCCAGGAGTGTAAAGCATGTCGGCACCGGCGAGTTCTTCTTCGAAAACTCGGTCGGCCGTCTCGCCCAAACACATCCTCTCGAATGTGCTTAGCATCTCTTGTTCGGCAAACGTTGCGTTGAGCTCCTGTTCGTCGACGTCTTGGAGCGGCCGGCCCTCGGCCGGCTCGGCACTCGGCTCCAGTCCACGCCAAGCAAGCAAATTCTCAACAAGGGTCGCCTCCAGGTCGTCCGCAAGCTCCTTGAAGCGAAGTGTCCCCTGCGCCATCATGTACGAGACCGTTTGCTCGAACAAGGAGTGTGCGTGATTACGCTTCTGCAGGTCATTCAACACCACCTGGTTTGATATCTCGTTGCGCCGCAGCGTCACGTGGGCTACTGCACGCCGCGTCGTCCTCGGAGGGGGCAGCGGCGCGACTCCTGCGACACCACTCCGGAGTGGAACCGTATCCGACTCAAATGAACTCAGTCTCAGGGTGGACAACTCATTGATGGCGGCACCCAGATCACCGAGCAGAGTCGCCGCGTTGCTCAACAACCACCGTGCGTGGATCATGGCGATCGGCGCTGTACTCTCGCCACATACCTCGCGGGCCACGAACATCACGTGGCGGCACGGTAGACCGCTGCCGAGATGAAAATGACACGTACACGACCACGCCACAGAATTGACTGTGACCTCAACAGCACGCACGCCCAACACGCACACTACGTGCTTGAAGCCGTCGCGACGGACGCTCGTGTAGGATGCAGATCGCGACACGCACTTGTTCCACTGTCCTTTGACGAGGTCGGCGGCGTATAGACAGATCTCCACCAAGACTGGCCAGATGAACGTGTCCACATTGGCGTGGAGGAAAGTCTTCTGCACGTACTGAGCGAGCATGGCCTTCTCGCGCCGAAGGACAGTTGTACCGTGGATGAAAACTGCTTGAACACACAGGTCGATGCGCTGCTTCTTCGCAAGAGTTTCCTTGTACTGGTGCCAGTACGACTCGAGTCGGTTCGAAGTAGTATTGGCCGCCGTGAAGATCCTGCCACGGCCAGCGTAGCTCCACATCCCAATGATATTATACCATCGGGCGGCCATGTACTCGTGGAAGAGAGCGTATCTCGGCCCAGCCAGCACTGACGACAGTCGGAGTTGCTGGTGCTCGAAGTCGTCGTCCGAAACAGCATACACCATCGCACGTAAAATCTTGATCACCTCCGCACGCAGCGCGACTGCGATCCCGTACTTCGGCGCCGTCACGACGAACTGGAACCACTTTAACACGTGGAATTGGCACAAGACGACGTCGGTACGCGTGAAGAGCTCGACGAGAATGGCCCACTCAGTGTAGTCTTTGTCTATCACAAAGGATCGGATCTTGTCGCGAGCACCCGGGTTGGTGCTGATGAAGTGGTTGAGTACCGCTCTCATCATGTCCTTGCTTTGAGAGACGCAGAGAAAGTCCAGGACGGACACCCCTGTGCCGTTCGCCGTCGTGACGAGTAGCGAGCCCAAGTAGAAGCCCATGTTGTTGGTATTATGGGTCCGGTTCATGATGAGACTGTCCCCCCCAACGCTGGAAGATCGCCCTTTGCATACCCGTCTGCAGGACGACACCACACACGACACCATCCGCGTCGTCGATCATGAGGCACCGAGCACCGTCGAACGCCAAGAACCCATCCACTAGCGTTCGCATCGAGTCGACAGCATGCCCGCCACCGAGACGATACTGCTTGAAGTTGTAGAGCTGGCGACGCGAGAAAGGCGTGCTCAGGCGGCGGCTCAGAATGTCGCACATGACCTTCGTGTTACCACTAGACTCCACCATCGATGAGGTCTCTCTGAAGAGGATCGTATCGTCGATCTCCGACGAGTTGAGGTACGAATCAAATACCGACTCATCGCAAGTGTGGTTGTGGACATGTATCTACAGAAACCGAGAGTTAGCATTGGACAGGGGAGTATATAGTGGAGTGCTCACTAACCTCATTGTTGATCTCGACACGCCACTTTCCAGTCTCCTCGTCGCGCTTCGCTTGAGCTGTCAGGCGAGCGTGGCAGCTTGTGAAGCGCGTCGCGGCTTGGAAACGTTCCCCGTCTCCACGAGCCTCCTGTGTGCACCCGTGGGTGCACCAAGCTGACTTGATGGCGTAGGTCAAGTCGTCATCGATGACTTCAAGCTCTTCAGT
Source organism: Pythium brachiatum (assembly GCA_023337615.1). Lineage (NCBI taxonomy): Eukaryota > Oomycota > Peronosporomycetes > Pythiales > Pythiaceae > Pythium > Pythium brachiatum. The sequence continues at coordinate 11,538 of JAADXI010000612.1, read as the reverse complement.
GAATTCCTTGCCCGCCAGCTCACACGCCAGTCGCCTAGCCTCGTGTGCTTCGCGAAGTTTCCTACATTGACAAAAGCAAATTAGTACCGAGCCACCAAGCCACCACACGTCATTAGAACTCACTTGTTCTTCGCTTCTCGTGAGATAGAGTGGCGAATGCGATACGAGGTACAGTTGCGCACGCAGTAGGCAGCCAACGCCTCATCGAATTCTTCGAACGTGTCCAAGAAGCTGATACCGAACGGAGGTAAATCAGTCTGGATGCCTCGCGCGTCAGCACGTGCAGCCACAGCAGCTACACCTGGCGCAAGCGGCTTCATTCGACGCTTGGCTCGCGGCTTGTACGATCCTACCTTCTTCGAGCTTGGTGTCCTCGCTACAGCCAGGTCGGAATGCACACGCTTACCGACTTGGGACGAAGGCCTGCGACTCCATTTCGTCACACTGCCACTCTCATCGGAGCTAGTGGGCTGGTCCGAGTCCGTCCGGGGGTGATCTGACAGGCCGTCAACACCCACAACACCTGCAAGAATCACATGCACATCCGCGGCATTAGCGGCACTCCCATTTCCAACAAGCTACCATTAGTCGGTTCATACCTTCGTCGGCACGACTGGTGACAGCAACAGCATGCTCGTTTTGGGTTGGAGTGTTCTGCGACATCAGCGCGTTGGCAGCCCTGTTCGCTGCCATTCGTTGGCGAGCTCCGACCAAAACGGCCGGTAGCTGCGGCATCTTGCTCTCACTCAAAATCGCAACTGGCGAAGACGCTGAGAGCCGCCAGCAACTTATTCAATCAACTTCTCTACTACTCGAACTTCTCTACTATTCGATCTATCAGTCTCCTGACATAGAAGCCAATTCAGCAATAGCACTCCCACCAAGTACTGTAGTCCAAATCAGATAGTTGGCCCCTGATACAAAGCACAATCATTCCGTGTCCTCACTAGACTCGCGGGAAACTGTAAATGGGTTTGCTCTAGGCACCCTCCCAATTCACAGAGAAACATCATAGCCACACAGAGCACATATACAAGCCAGAATCGTACGGATCGTCGGCATCCTGTCTAGTACGATGTTGTAGTTGTGGATATCTTGGCTGGTAGGATTATATCGACCATGTGCTTCAATGGGGCCGGGTATGAACGTGTTTATTGAATGCTGAGCTATTACTCTAGAAATGAGCAGGGCAGTGAATGTCCTGTGCGTCGTGTGGCGGAGCGGTGCTTGATCACATCGCTGATGCTGGATCAAACACGCATATCTGTAAGGACAGTGTCAGCCCCACGCAGTTGTATAGTGGCCTACCGGATGACGCGGGCGTGGTTGTGAAGTCGGGTCTTGTCCTCTCCGATGCAAATCTGCAAATGATGCTAACGGCAGGGGTGCGCTGGCCGCACCTTTGCCACCGCACCCAAGTGCATTCGTGACAGCAGACCGTTTTTTTCTTTCGGAATATTTCAGCACGAAATCAATGAGTATTTTACATGGAAAGATATCACGAAATATAACGTGATTTGAATAGTTGCTCTAGGCACCCTCGGTATTTCTCGCCAAATCCTTGGGGTTCGACTCGAACCGTTCGAGGGGTTAAAAAAGATGTTAATCCACCTCAAAACCCACTCAACCTCGGTCTAATTCTGGCTCCAGATAGGTAGATGGTTTCAAGTGGCCGGTTAGCGAGGCACGAGGCAATACAAGCCAGCAGCAACGAGATCAAACGAATCGCCTGCCCAAACTACTGTATCTGATACAGTATGCCCGCAGTCCATGCGATCGCTGCGCTGAATACGATGCCCACGCCCATGGCTGCGACCGTGGCAGACCGTCAAGCCAGTATGGACAGCAGCACGGCCGCACACCGACGCAGCTCTCTCCGAGACGGCCTGAGGCGCATCTCCAACTCGCTGGAAGGCCTCGAAGTGGGACATTCCCAGCCAGACGACGCGATCGCCGTCCACGTGACCAAGACTGTCTACGTGGTGATCTGGCTGCTCACGTTCCTCGCGCGCTGCTGCTGCGTCGTGTTTCTCGCCGGGACCATGCGCGTCTACTGGTTCATCGCACATCCGTACATGAGCTACTACGCCAGTCTGCTCGGCCCGCAGGCCGTCGAGCAGTTCAAACCTATCGGCGTTTGCTTCGGCGTCGTCGCTGCCGCGCACGCTCTTAACTTGGTGCAAATGGTCTTCTACTCCATCAAACTGCGTCGCTTAGTGCTGGACGCGCCACCAAACGGCTCCAGCACGGCAAAGCGAACCCAAACATCAACGCGGGTTGAAAGCTTCCGTCAAGGCAGAGGCCCTGCGGCCTGGGCTCGCGTCATCGTCTATTCGCTCCGCTTGCGATGGCTCAAGCTCTTCGACCGCCAAGGCTTCTTCGGCGTGGAGAGCGAGTTCTTCCACGTGCGCTTTGTGGCTCGTGAGTTGGTGGAGATCGTGTCCCAAACAGCGCAAGTCTACAACTCGAGCGTGCTCATCGCGGAGCTGTGGATCAATAAACTCTACGTCACACTCATGTTCATCAACTGCTGCTCGACGCCGCTGCTCCAGGCGCTTCTCCACAAGTCGCCTGCACTGGAGAGACTGCTATGCTTGTGCTTTGACTTGCTGTTGGATGCGGTCGTGTCCATGCTGCTGCCGATCATCATCTTTTTGCCCTACGTCCACAAATTCGACTTTGCGAACTTCAACTTCGAGATCTTTTATCTCTACGACGACATTTGGTTCGCGAACATGGTGATGGAGAACCAGCAGCTCTTCGCGCTCACCAAATGGGATTTCGTGTGGAAGATCGTGCCGCATTTGAGCATTTACGGCTGCCTCAGCAATCTCAACGCGCTGATCCGCGCCGACGCGCACAAAACCCGCAAGAACTGCCTAACGTCGTCCGTTTGGTCTGCGAAATCGGCGCGCGTGTCCGTCTTACTGGCGCGCATTCCTCAGGACGCTGCGAGCGGCAACTCGTCAGCTTCGATGGCAGAAAATGAGCCGACCGAGAGCCCTGAGCTACTAACTGGAGGTCCAGACAAACACACTGACCAGGTCCAAGCGGCCAAGCATGTCGGACTGAGGACGCGTCTGCGCCGACGCCCCAAGATGCTCAAATCAAAAGGCGGCGTCGTGCTGAAAGCAGCAAATGCCGCGATGATACTATGGGGCGTCGGCATCGTGGTGTTACATCTCATGGCCATGCGCACGGCCCTGCGCGTGAAGGTTCCAGGGTGCAAGCAAGCAACGCGGCCGTGGTTCGCGACCAAATTCTCCTGCTCCGTGCTCGAATACAACTGCCACCAATACAACACGACGGACGTGCGTGACGACGACCTCGCCGTGCTCCAAGACGAAAGCCTCGTGGCGCTCGTGTTCAGCCACTGCCCGCAGCTGCGCGTGCCTGCGCGGATCCGCCGGTTCAAGAACTTGCTGGGCGTCGACATCTTCAACTCCACGCTGTACGAGTGGGGCATTGACGCTGCGATCTCCAACGCCACGCATCCACGACTGGCGTACATCATCTTTGTGCGCGTCAACATGACACGTGTGCCTGATGGTGTGCTTCAACAACTGCCCGCGTCGATGACCGACTTTGAGATCTCCGTTTCCAACCTCACCAGTCTTCCCAGTGATCTCCACGAGCGATGGCAGCCCATGTCGCTGCTGTACGTGGAGCACTCGCAGATCTCGACGTTTCCAACCACGCTGCTCTACTTGTCGGTGGACGATCTCTCGCTGATCGGCAGTCAAATTGAGGAGATCCCCGAGTTTGCAGCCGACCACCGCGGCTTCTTCACGCTCGCGATGACCCACACGCCACTCAAGAAACTGCCCCAGTCCATGGGCGACCTCAGCTCCATTGGGTTTTTGAATCTGGGCTACACAGAGCTCACGCAATTCCCGTCGTGGATGGATCGCGTCATGAAGACCGCGACCAAGATCTTTATCCACCACACGCCGTTTTGTGGGAACAAGAGCGACGATGAGATCGCGCACCACTACGGAGCCAGCGCTGTGCTAACGTGTTCAGTGGATGGAGATCGAGAAGACGGTAAATACCCTCTCGCACTGATGCAAACGCGGCGGCGTTACGATCCGCCCGCCAGGAACTGAGCTGATCGCAATCAAACGCTGAGAAAGAGAGAGAATCAACGCGTGTACTATTGTAGTATTGAATTGGGCGCTAGATGTCTCCTGTGCTTGGCGACTGTGTGATAATCACGGGGCTCTCACTCGGTTTCGTTGCAGATAGAAGTGGACGATTCGGCGCTACAATCGCCAGTGGGTACTTCCCATCGAGATACAAATCGCCTTGGGCGACGCAGCTCAACACGGCGTCGGCTCCGTAGTGGTGCGCGATCTCATCGTCGCTCTTGTTCCCACAAAACGGCGTGTGGTGGATAAAGATCTTGGTCGCGGTCTTCATGACGCGATCCATCCACGACGGGAACTGCGTGAGCTCTGTGTACGCGAGGTTGAGGAAGCCGAGATGGCTGAGGTCGCCGATTGACTCGGGCAATTCCACGAGCGGCGTGCGCGACAGGGACAGCGCGTAGAACGAGATATTGGGCGGAAACTCGGGCATCTTCTCAATGTTGTTGCCGATCAGCGACAGATCATCGATCTTCAAGTGCAGCAGCGTCGGCGGGAACTCGGTGAGCTGCGCGTGCTCGACGTAGAACAGCGACATGGGGTGCCACCGCTCATGGAGATCGTTTGGAAGATGGGTGAGGTTGGAGACCGAGATCTCAAAGTCGGACATGGTGTCGGGCAGAGTCTGGAGCACGCCGTCGGGCAGCCGCGTCATGTTGGTGCGCACGAAGATGATGTACGTGAGCCGCGGGTGGTTCTGCGCCGTGATCGCTGCGTCCACGTTCCACTCGGTCAGCGTGCAGTTGTACATGTCGATACCCAGCAGATTGTGGAAGCGAGAGACGATGGGCGGCACGCGGAGGTCGGAGCAGTGGCTGAAGACGAAGGCGCCAACGCCGCTGGGTTCGATCATCTCCAGCGCCGCGTCTGTGACGGTCGTGACATTGTTCGCGTAGCAATTGTAGCGCACGACAGAGCATGTGACCTTGGTGGCAAACCACGGCCGCGTGCGCGTCACGCACGACGCAACCGACACGCCCTGTGCTCTATACGCCGCGCGCACGTGCAGCACGAGCAGTGCAAATCCGCAGAGGAAGAGCACGCCCTTGATGGCATTCTGGAGCCGTCGCTGGCGAGGGCTCTGCGCGTGAGACGGCTCATGTTGCCCCGAGGACCGCACGGAGTTTGGCAGCCACGTGCTGTCGTCCATAAATGTTAAGTCGCGGTGGATCACACCTCTGGACGGGTTCTTGAACAGTTTGCCTTCCGGAATCGCGGGAAACGAATGGGTCGCGTCTCTGGGCTTCGAAGCACGTTGGCTAGGTGCGTCCACCGTGGTGTCGTCGACGGGGCTGACGGTAGCGATGGTTGACGTGCGTGGCGATGGCCCCCGTGATGGATCTTCCGGCTTGTACGGTGCTACTTGCGTTGTGTGTGGCGCTGGATGCTGTGGCGGCAAGGGGTCATCGCAGTGCACGCGAGCGAGCGCAGGAGAACGCGGCGGCCGGATGAGTGCGCGCATGCTGTTGAGGCTGAAATAGATGCTCACGTGCGGCACCATCTTCCACAGAAAGTCCCACTTGGTCTGGGCCAGGAGCTGCTGGTTCTCCATGACCATGGTGGCGAACCAAATGTCGTCGTACAGGTACACGGTCTCGAAGTTGTAGACAGCAAAGTCGAACTTGTCGTAGTACGGCACGAACAGCAGCAGCGGAATGACCATCGCGGTGGACACGTCCAACACAAAATCGAGTGCGAGCACGAGGAAGCGCTCGAGCGCGACGGCCTCCGAGTCGTCGCTTTTGCGGAACAGGAAGCGGACAAACGGCGTGGACCAACAGTTGAGCACCGTGATCGTCACGAACACGTTGTTGAGCCACACTTTCGCTACGAGCACGCTCGACTTGTACACTTGCGTGGTCTGCGACGTGATCTCGAGCAGTTCATTGAGCAGGAACCGCAGGTAAAACAGCGAGCTCTCGACGCCGAAGGGGCCGTGGCGGTCGATGAAGAACCTTGAAAAGTCACGTTTGAACGTCGTGCGGAAGACTTGGAACGACCGGAAGCGCGAGGACCAGTCGCGGAAGCACAGTGAGCCACCGTCCGGCCCGAGGCTGCGTGGGGGCGGCCCCATCACGAGCTTGTTGTAGTGCCAGGACCAGTAGAGCATCTTGTAGGCCTGGTAGGTCTGCAGAGCGGCGACGATGCCGAAGCACACGCCCATGGGTCGGAAGTTGGCGACAGCGCTGGGCCCGATGAGACTCGCGTAGTAGCCCATGTACGGATGTGCAACAAACCAGTAGAGCTGCGCCGTGAACACGAGGAAGAGGACGCACCACAGCCGTAGCACAAGCATCAAGAACCAGACGAAGAGGTAGGCGGGCCGAGCCAGATCGATCGTGAGGCTGACGTGGTGGGCGGCGTAGATCGAGCGACGCCGTGCGCTTGTGCGCTTCAGAAGCCGCGGTATCGACGAGAGGAACGCAGCGCCAGTGGTCGGCGTTTTCGCGCTGGTTTCGGAGAAGCCGTCCTCGCTTTCTACGTCCTCATCGTGGCGAATGGATCCGTTTGCGATCACCGGTGAATGTGGATCCATGTCTTCACAGCACAGCCCGCAGAGCTTCACGACGAGCGAAGGTGAAGGATCAGCGAGAGGCAGCAAGGACGTTGTACGCGAGTAGCCTTGGCGTCGGGGACCAACCTCTGCTGCAGCACCTTGGTGTGAAGCGACTTGAGCGATGCTATCTTTGGAAGTCGGATGGAGGGGGGGGGATGCTACTAATTAGTGTTCGCCTGCTCCAGTTGCTGCTGCGACTCACCTCATCATCACTGAGGATTCATAGCCCGATGATACTCTCAGTAGTGGTAGCCAGCGTTCCTTAGCTATGAGAACGCCACTGATAGACAGACACACAGGCGGCTCCGAGAGGACTAGTCGATACGCTCGCTCCATGCTGGCTTCAGCTGTGATCCTACGCCAATGTGGAGAAGCAAAAGCAGTGAGAATTCAACTTCAGTTGCATCGTCAAGTGAGCAGCCGAGTAAACAACCACAAATTCATCGCAGCGTGTGGGTGGTCGTGATGCTACCGTAGCAATTGGTCGGGGGATCTCCTCGGCGCATGACGGGATTGCGGCTGCGAATTGCTGGGCAGCGAGACGGCAGTCGCGGTCACGTGGTTCAGATCTTCACATCAGAGACCTGGCGACCACAGCCATGCCCTCACCACAGCAGACGCGCGCATATACATCCACATCTATCGATCTCTGCGCCATCGTCCTTCCCGCGCTCTTTCTTCGACAGCATTTGTTCGTTTGAAACAAGACTCAGATCCACTTCCATCTGATGAATCTCAAATATAACCAATCGTAGGTGATAATGAGTCTGATTCCAGAGACCAAGGAAGGAGGGATGACTCGTTGAATATCGGAGTTTCTACCATATTTTAGGAGGGCTGACATTGTTTCCCCCATCGGCTCTGTTGTTTGGGCTGGACAACTCCACGCCAATCTCATGACGGAGAATGCGACGCCTCTTGCTCTCTTCATGCGTCTACGTCTACGGCACGCGCCTGGGCGCCATGATCTCCAGCGGGTAGCGTCCCTGCCCCCTCGGATCCGCTTCCGTGCACGTCACCAGCGGCGACTGCGTGGCGTGTTCTTCCATCTCACACACTGGCGAATCCTTCACGTACACGAGGCTCTCGACCACACGCGGATCACTGGTCCACGACGGCAACGCGTCCAGCGCCGTGTGCTCCAGCGACAGAAAGCCGAAGACCACACCGCTATCTACCGCCGCAGGCAGCTCGCGGATCGGATTGTGGGAAAGCGCGAGGAAGAAGAACGCGGACGACAGCGACGCGAGCGCCGGCACGAATTCCAGGCGGTTGCCGATGAGCGACAGATCATAGATCTCTAGCTGTGTGAGCGTCGCTGGGAACTCGCGGAGGTCGGAGAACTCGAGGTACAGCACAGCCATGGCGTGCCAGCGCATGTGGAGATCGTCTGGGAGATGCGTGAGGTTGGTGTACGCGATCTCCACGTCTGTGAGCGAGTCGGGCAGCGGCCCCAGCACGCCGTCTGGCAGCGCCGTCATGTTGACGCGGATCAGCAGCAGCGCCACGAGACTCGTGTGGATCGAAGCGGAGACCGCGGCGTCCGTGGACCACTCGCGCAGCGTGGCGTTGTACAGCTCCAGACTGAGTAAGTTGGGGAAAAGCTGCAGCTCCCGCGGCATGACCAGCTCCTCACAGTGCGACACAACGAGACTCAGCAGCGTGCTCGGGTGGATCAGCTGAAGCGCGGCAGCTAGAGAGAGCTCAGTGGACGGCACGCGGTGGCAGTTGTGCTCGTACGTGGCGCACGCGATGTTGGAGACGAACCACGGAGAGATGAACTGCTTACAGCCAACGAGTTCAGCCGCTGAATCATCCAGCCCAGCAGCGCGGTAGTGGAGCAGAAGCAGCCCGCCACCCCACGTGAAGAACAACGCATACGTCGCCTTGGCCTTCCAGCCGACTCGCTTCGTGGCGACGACGACGTGTCGCTGAGGCCGAGGAGCTCCGTCCGCGACTTTCGACTGTGGCTTTGTGTTCCGTACCAGCAGGCTCTTGCAGCCGACAAGACAGATCAAAATCGTGACGTGTGGCACGAATTTTGACAGGAAGTCAAGGCCGGACAGCGCGAAGAGCAGGCGGTTCTCCATCACGAGGTTCGTGAACCAAATGTCGTCGTACAGCAGTGACAAGTCGAACGAGAACTGGTCCGCGTCGTACGCCTCGAAATAGGTGCGGAAGATCACCCACGGGATCACCATGTTCGTGCCCATGTTGAGCACGATGTCCGTGGCGACGCAGCAGAGCCGACACAGAGCCGGAGAGCGTTTCAGAGAAAGCTGCCAGAGCGGTGTTGTCCAGCAATTTGCCACGACAAGTGCGACAAAGAGCGTGTTGATCCAGCGTCGTGTGATCATTTGGCTGGTGCGATATGCCTGGTACGTCTGAAGCCCAATCTCAGCAAACTCCCGCACGATGAAGACCGCGTCAAAGTGCACACTCTCAATGCCCAGTAGCCCGTGCCGACTGAAGACGGAGTGCCAGATGGCTCGAGTGACGGCCGTGTCACCAAACTCCAACGCTGATTTGAGACGGCTTGCGTGTCGAGCGAGAACTTGGTGGGAACTGAGTTCTCGGTGCAGGCGGGAGAACGTGGACGTGCTGGGGCTCTTCTGGGACAGATCGGCATCATTTCGCCACATGCTGAGCTCACGATTGGCCACCGAAATGACGATCATTTCCACGAAGCACCACAGATGCCCGCATGCAACGATGATGATTGCCGCTGCCATGAGATTGAAGTGTCGGTCCGGCGCAGGCCCAAGTAAGTCGGCGAAATATGTCAAGTACGGGTCATCCATGTACCGGTAGAGCATGCCAACGCTGACGAGGTACACGGCGCAGAGTCCGTGAAGAAGCAGAACGCCGCTCCAACACACGCGATACCAGCGAGGATTCAGTGCGAGAAAGACATGTTCGGTGGGTGGAGTGGAGGACACCGCGTCCGCGGCATCGAGTAGCTCAGCCGGACGGGTGCGAACGACAAGAGCGACAGCGCCGCTCGTCGGAATCGTGGGGGCTACGGGTTTTGTCACCGACGGAGACATCGACGTTAGACCGCTGGCGTGGCGTGCAAGTTTGCTGAAGTGTACGTCCTTGGACTTCGCTTTGTGCGACCATGTCATCAGAAATTGACGGCTCTGCAAAGCGACCAGAAACACTGTGTGCATGGACGACACAAGCAAGGCTCAGCTCAATCGGTGGTTCTATATTGCTGGTCATGGCGCGAGCAATCACCTATTTATGGCTGAAAAAACGGTGCGGTGATTTCGAGAGGGTATCGAGATCGAATGCGGCGGTCGGAGAACGTGCAAGAGAGCGGCGAGTCGAATCCGAAAGACTCTTCGACTTCTGCTGCTGATTTCACGTTACAAAACGGTGTTCCGATCAAGAAGACGCGCGGAGATGAATCACCAGTGGTGCTTATCCAGTCAGGCAGCGTCGAGATTGCAGTATCGGCAAGGTTGAGAAATCCCACAGAGCTGAGTGTTTCCCCTGTACGAGGCAGAGCTGCGATGGGGTTTCCAGCCAGCGCGAGCATGAAGTAGCTACAGCTGCTGATGGAGAAGTCTGGAAGTTGGCTGATGCCGTTGCCGATGAGAGAGAAGTCGTCCAGCTCCATCATCAACAGCGTGTCCGGTATAACAAGAAGCTGCGAGTACTCAATGTACAACGTGAACACATTCCTCCACGTGATATGCAGATCGGGCGGCACACTGGAGAGGTTAGTGGTGGAGATCTCGATATCCATCAATGTCGGCGGCAGATCAGCGTGGAGAAGTCCAGGTGGGATGGCTGAGAAGTTGGTACGGATGATGAAGACGTACGTGATGGTCGGGTGCGTGGTGCTCGTGAGCGCGGCGTCGTCGCCCCACTCCACCAGAGTCGAGTTGTAGATCTCAAAGCCGATCAAGTTGGGGAACTTGCGGATCGACGACGGGACGTGAAGTGCGTTACAGTGGGAAACGATGAGCACGGCGAGCGATTTCGCGTCCAAGAAGCCCAGCGCGTCGGATGCCGTGCCGGACGCATCGTCCATCGTGTGTGTCTCGCGTCGATGGCAGTTGAATTCGTACACAGTGCACGCGCTCTTGAGTACAAACCACGGGCGCAGTTGCTGTTTGCAGCCATCCATTTGCTGGTGGTAGTTGACGTGCGGAAGCGAAACTGCGACGATGTGGCACAGGAGAAGTGCAAGCCCCCAGATGACCAAGCAGGTGTGAAATTTTGCAAGCCGGCTGCTCGAGTGATTATTGGAGGAGACTCCGTTCGGGGCCGCACGAAGCTTCGCGACGGCTTTGCACAGTTTTGAAGCTGGTTTCTTTAGTGCTGTTCGTCGCCGTGGCTGAAGAATGGACCCGATACTGCCGATGGACAGGAACAAGCTCACCTGCGGGAAGAACTTGAAGGCCAAGTCCACAATGCCAAGCGGGAAGATCTGTCGGTTCTCGTTGATCAGCGCGATGAACCAGACGTCGTTGTACACGAGCTCGATGTCGAAGGAGTAGAACTCGAGATCGATGGCGCGCATGTACGGGTAGACGAGGATGACGGGCAAGATGATAGCGGTGCCGGCGTCCAGCACGGTGTCGACGACCACACAGGCGAGTCGTTCTTTGGCGAGCGGCCACTTGCGCGTGCTGGTGAGATGCTGGATGACGAGCGTGGAGGTGCAGTTGACGACGACGATGGCGATGTAGACGTTGTTGATCCAGGGCTGTCCGATGAGTATGCTGGAGGTGTATGCTTGTACGGACTGCGAGATGATCTCGATGGTCTCTCGCACGGCGTATCGCGCTTCGTAGTATTTGCTTTCGACGCCGAAGAAGCCTCGTC
>JAADXI010000611.1:0-17870 GCA_023337615.1 Pythium brachiatum | reverse complement strand
TCAATAATAATAAACATTCGTAGAGAGGTGCGCAGCGTATTTACGGATGCGGGATGGCTTCACAAGGATATGGGTCTGCGACATGTGCAACAATCACAATGGAATTGTGTGTGTGTGTGTGTGTGTCTATTCAACGATGAGGAATGGACGCGCCAAGCTCGCAATGCTGGCGAGCTGCGCTGGCGTGTAGAGCGCATCGGTGGAGATGCGGCCAGTCTTACCGAGCTGCTCCTGGACCAGCACAATGTCTGCGCCAGCGCTGAGCGCGACCTTGGTGGCGACGTGTTCGAGGGACTCGTCGTCGCTGATAAGCAGGGCGTTCTCCTTCAAAGCCACGTGGATATTCTCCGCACGACTCGCATCCAGGATCTACCAAGCATAATAGTACTCGTTAGCCGTGCTGTGAGGAAGAAATGATACAATAGAGAGGCGTATGTACCTCAATAGATGCAGTGAAGCACTTGAGCAGCTCACGGAGAGCCATCGAGTAGGCGAAGCCGAACTCCTTCAAGTGGTCGTGGCCGGCGAACTGCTTGACCGTGATCTCGAAGCGCGGATAGATCTGAGTCTCACGGATGTAATTCCACTCCTCCAAGTTGTCGAACTGGGAGTGCTGGTTCGCGAGGATGTGAGCCCAGGCAACGTCCTCGGCTGCTGGCAGGTTCAATTGGCTGTTGTCCGGGAGGATCTTCTCCATGTACTTGCGCTCGATACTGATCGCAAGATTAAAAGCCGACTTGAGCAGCAGAGCGACATCCTCCCCCAAGTTTGCAGCATATGAACGCAGCACCAGTGGTTTGCCATTCGAGAGAGCGGCATCGAAGACCTTGTCAGCGATCAGCAAGATGTCGCGCGACTTCTGGAGTTCCCGCAGCGTTGATGGAAGAGGAGCAACAGCACTGCTCAACGCGACCGGAAGCTGCAACGAGGCGAAGCCGGAGTGTTTCTCCGACAGTGGCAGCAACGAGGTTTCCACCAACTTGTCCAACGCTGACGTCGAGGAGGTGAACGATGGCAGCGCAAAGCCGTAGCTCTGGATCTTTCCAGAAGCGATGAGCTCTTCAAGCGAGCCAGACGCGCGCAGCAGCGTCTCGTGGAGCTTGTCGGAGAGCAGAAGCTGGTCAGGGACACGGACGACGAGGTGGTCCAGAGCCTCCACATCCATTTCGTCCACCGCGATCTTCACGCCCTTGTTGATGAGCTGGCTCGATAGACGCTCGAATGGATCTGCACAGCACAAGATACATGTGAGTTCTGCACGGGTTACCGTCCTCTGCCCACGTAAAACATACCGACGGTGGCTGGTCGGGTCAGCGAATCCTCCAGCACAGCCGACACCACGAGCGCCTCACGAGGAATTCCTTCGTCCTCGATGGTCTCCTGGATCACCAGCGATTCCACATACGACTGCTTTTCTCCTGCGACCGGTGGAGTGCTGTCATACGGGTTGATCGACGCCTACGGGCCAGGCCACACACACGTATCACTGCGTCAATATGCTCTACAGAGCTCCTACCGCAGATCCGAAAGCTTGTACACACCTGTACGAAGTTGGTCTGGTAGCTAGAAATGGCGCGCCTGATTGCATCGATGCGAGGGACATCCTTCGCCCACAGATACGGGCTGCCGACACCACGGCGCGTGATCGTTGCGTGGGAGTCCTCACCAATTCGCAGCTTGGCGCTGGATGCCGGCGCGTCTGATCGCTCCAGGAACACCTGCGTATCAGCAGCTGTAGCACGGCCCAAATGCAAGCCAGCACGCTGGACCTGGGGCGCCTGGCGCGTAGCGACGCGCTTCGTGGAGCTGATGATCATCATCGGCTTCGTCTCCAGATTGTGGTCAATGGACGAGCTCAGGATCGGGCCCCTCTCTAATGGAGCTGTTTCTCCCTCTATAAGCACATTACTTCGTTTTAGTGGCATGCTGATGTCAGTACGGTCCTCTATGCTCTCTTCATCTAACGTTATGCGTTCTTCTCCTGCTCGCGCTTCTCGGCGAGGAGCTGCATGTCCTTGACGAAGGCTCGCATGATGTCCTTGGGCTCCTTGTTCGCAGGAATGTAGTGGCCACCAGCGTGCTCGAACACTATTGGCTTCTCAAACGTATCGGCAAGCGCACGGCTTCGTTCAATGGCGACGACGGCATCCGTCATGCCCATCACGTGGAGCGATGGGAACTGGAGTGGCTCACGGCAGAAGATATAGCGCTCGTCCTTTGGCGGAGCAGCCGACACGATGATCGCGAAGTTGAATGCGAACGGATACTCGTCCTTCTTCACCTCTGTGAATGCCACAAATACATCGCATGAGCATCAACTTCTACCCAGGGCTAACAGGTCAAGCTAGTGCACTTACGCTGCAGCTGCAGCAGCAACGAGGCAACACCACCACCCTGGCTGAAGCCGAAAATGCCGTCGAACGGGCCCTGTTCCTTGCAGATGTTAGCGATGTACTCAATCGACTCAGTCACATTCGAGTACTTGTGGCTGCCGTCTTCCTCGTTGATCTCGAAACCAAACCAGGAGAACTGGTGAGTGTCCTCCAGGCCTGGACCACCAGCATCAAGTTGCTCAAGTCTGCAGCAGTGTACATGCGCACTCCGTGAGAAACAACGAAAGGAATCGGTTGAGACGAAATGCATGGCGCCAAACGTACCGCGCAGCGTGCTCTTCAGTAGTCGGCTCGTACGGCACAACCAGCGGCGCGTCCACAAACACTAGGAAAAAAAGCCGTCAGTTTAATCACCTGCCCATTTATATATACGCGTGCATAGCTCATTCGCTCGTACCAAACTCGACACTAGACTTGAGCGCGCGGCGGAACGAGGACATGCGTCCGCGCAGCTTCTCGCCGTTCTGGCGGTAGCCGTGCAGACACAGCACGCGCAGCTTGCTAGGGGTGCTCATCTTCTTTGAGTTGCTTGATCTGACTGGTGGCTAGTGTCTCTCTGGAGCTGTGCGTCGCAGCAGCTACTTCGACGTCGTTCTGCGAAATGCTGCATCACATGGCTGTCGCCGCCACGCATCAACTCACCAACGTCAGCAGGAAAGTGCACATAGTGCCACCTCCTTATAGTGTCATTATTACCCCCGTTATAGTGTCTCCACGACGCTAGTGCCACGTACTGCATCCACTGGTGGCATGAAGACACAGATCTCGTCACCGACGTCTTGACACTACGTGTCATCCCATGATCAATGCAGTTGAACTTGAGCCTGCAATAAGAGACGCGCGTCTTGGATTTGCCGGAGGACAAGCAGCTATTTGCGTGGGGATGATGAAGTTCATGCGCTTGATGCAGGCGGCGCTGCTGCTGGCGCTGGTCGTTGCGCTTACGGCGTCGCTCGCCGATGCGAAGAAGCCCAAGAAGAGGTAGGATTCGGATCCCTCTTCAGATGGAGAGCTACAAGCGGAAGACGCTGACGGATGCTGGCTTGATGGATTTAGTGTGGAGGTGCAGTTCCCACACGTCACAGACGCGCTGCTGGAGCAGCTCGGTTACGAGAAGAAGAACCGCTACTCGTCGTCGGCGTTCAAGGTGAGAGCTCTTGTTTTTAGGGAGCTGGTGGATCTGTTGGGATAGGAACTCAGTGATATGATCACGATGGATGGCAGGTCACGCCGCGTAAGCCAGCGCCAGACTTCAACAACGTGAACGCTGTGGTCAACGAGAAGTTCGAGAAGGTGTCGCTCAGCGACTACCGTGGCAAGTGGCTCGTGCTGTTCTTCTACCCGTTCGACTTTACGTTTGTGTGCCCGACGGAGATCGTGAGCTTCAGCGACAGCGTGGAAAACTTCCGCAGCATCAACACGGAGATTGTTGCGATCTCCACGGACTCGCACCACACTCACTTGGCGTGGGTGCGAACGCCGCGTAACGAAGGCGGTCTGGGCAAGATGAAGATCCCGCTGCTCGCCGATATCAGCAAGCGTATCTCGGAGGACTACGGCGTGCTCGTGACCGATGAGAACGACGAAATGTACGGCGCGGCGCTGCGTGGCCTGTTCATCATTGACCCAGAAGGCACGATCCGCTCGATCCAGATCAACGACGATGCCGTGGGCCGTAGCGTGGAGGAGACGCTCCGCATTCTCAAGGCCTTCCAGTACTCGGCTGCTCATCCGTTTGAGGTGTGCCCAGCCAACTGGAAGCCAGGAGGAGAGACAATCAAGACGGACCACGTTGGCAAGATGGACTTCTTCAAGAGCGTGTACGGCGAGACGGAGCCCAAGGCCGAGTTGTAGAGCTGTGGAGACAGCTCCAGAGCTTCTGGCTGCGTCAACGTTTGCCAGAGAGACTCGTGAGACGAATGCAGAATGGGAACAGTGTGGTGCGTTGGTCTGGTTTGATTGCTTTTTTGTTTTGTTTTTTATCTTGGGTGTATTACGGGTGTCGGATACGAATCCATAATGTAGTAATTGACAAACGCAGACCGGATCAAGTTCCGAGTGGGGGACGGCAATGCTTTCGCTTCATTCTCGGGAATCGAGGATCACTCGCTTGGTGTTAGCACGGCATCTCTTCATGCGAATCGCTCCCACGTCGTCAAAATCCACGACGAATCATGGACACGCAGGCTGAAGTCACAATCACAGCAGCCGCGACACCAAAAACGAAGTCACGCAGTCTTCCCGGGGCATTTCCACGCTAAGCAACACCTTCCTCACTCGTCGCTTCAAACACGGCATATGCGCTTATTCGGCGCGAGGGAAGCCGTTCTTGTAGTTCTGGTACTTGAGGAGGAACACTGGCACGCCGATGCCGCCGCCCACCACGAGGATGGCGAGGCCGTTGACCCAGGCCTTGGAGAACTCGCCCTCGAAGACGTAGTGCTGGTGGTGGCCGCCGTGGTCACCGCCCATGCGAGCGGCCGAGCGCGAGATGCTGCGGCGGCCCGCCACGGAGAGCTGGGAGGTGGTCTGCTTCACGATCTGACCGAGCATCTTGGACGTGGTTGCGTTCGATTGTGCTTCTGTGGTGGGTCTGGGGGGAAAACCAATCGCCGACACCTCCCGTTGTTGCGCGTCTCTGCAGAGACTTGGGCCGTCCGTTCAGCAGGTCCGGTGGGCTTTTGTGGGCCAGACCCGCAGAATTTCACAAATCTAGAGATTGATAGATCAGCAGAAACAGAACCGGAAGGGGAAATGAATGGGAAGGGAAAAGAAGACGTTTAGGGAGTGTATACTGTATAGAAATGCTGTGGCTGTTTTGGTAAATATTTGGAGCCGTCTTTTTGGACGAGCAGCGTTTCTTTGGGATCGGTTAGATATGGCATTTACCATGTTCAAGCTGGCGATGGAGATAGAAATGCGGATCATGAGCATAAAGGCATTCGTTAGAGGCTTATGAACGTGAACTCAACCTACATATAAATATGGAGTACCCTTCCTGGAGGCATGTGTAGAATGGAGGTGTGGAGTCGGTAGCCCTCTCTCCGTTCAGCTCGTAGTCTGATCTGTGCGTCGGGTGCACTACCTCGATCAGCAAAGATCTTCAATCTCGACATCGGATAGCTATAAAGAGATTCGTCCTGCCAGGATTTACCGTTCATGCTCGACAGAACGACTGGAGTAGTGCAGCATCTGCGAGAAGCTGGAGCCGTGGGTCAGATCCGTTGTCTGGGAGTGCAGAACTCGGCACGGAGGCGTTGGCGGCCTCCTGCAGCTCCCGAAATCGCTTCGCAGCGATCCAATCATGGCTCATCTTCTGCTCGGTTGGCTCAATCTTTGGAGCTTCCATCAAAGACGATACTGGTCCAAGCGTCTGGGACCCAGCGAGCCACGGCATAGCCGGATTAGCGATACTCCACGTGTAGCTCATCCCGGTTGGCACGACAATTCCCTGTTGATCCGGAGTCCAGCAGTCAGCTCCGCTGGCTGAGATCGTGAGACCGTAGCTTTGTAGCGGAGTAACCGAGAGAGCATCCTGTGGATAGCGTGCAAAGAGGCTATTTGGTCGTTCAGCTGCCTTCAGAGGCTCGGGTGCGATGAAGAAGTTGTTCTTCGTATCCTCCGGTGCAACCTCCGACGCTGAGTCGTCGCCACTTGACATGCTCGTGATGCTACTGCACCGGCGCTTGCGACTTGGTGATCCATCGTCCTCCACATCAGACGACGACGAGAACGCGCTGCGCTTCAGCCGTCTCTTGCTCGAATTCCAGTGGTTCTTGATGGCGTTGTCGGTCCGACCGGGGAGCATCTTCGCGATCTCCGCCCACTTGTTCCCGTACTTCTCATGCGACTCCTTCAGCACGCGTTCTTCAGCCTCCGACCACGGATCCTTGCGAATCGCCGGATCAAGCTGGTTGTGCCATCTACGCACGCACACATCCATCAATCACTGTACCCATGTTGGCTAACCTATAGATCCCACCACTTACCGTTCTCGACACTGCTTGCCGTTGCGGCCTGGTAACTTCGTTCCGATGATCGTCCAGTGGCGCGTGCCGTACTTCTGCACGAGCTTCATCATGAGCTGGTCCTCGCGCTCCGTCCACTTGCACACAGGCTTGCGCTCCTTGCGGTTCTTGGCCGCGAGGGGGCTGCTCGTAATCAAGGGCACCATCATGGTCAGCGGTAGCTGGTCTGATTGATGCTGCGGAGAATCAGTGTGCAGGATTGACAGGATGATTGATTGACACTGAGCTTATTCGCGCTCGTGGAGATGTCGCCCGTTGATAATTTTAAAGTGGGCAGCTCTGTTGTCTGGTCATTGCTGCTGCTGCCAAAAGAGTTCGCGCGCCGTCCCAACTGCCAAGTCCCCACCGGCTCGTGACTTGAACAAAGTATGCATGCAAACGTTATTGATCCTTCCACAAAAAGATCGAAGCGCCTGATGCGAGAAGGGGGAAAATAACCCAACAGCAAGGATTGATTGACGATCCATTCATAGCACGATGATTGGCTGATATTTGAAATTAGAGCTCCCTGATTGGTGGGACAGAAGCGGATCCTGCGAAAAGTCACGGTTATTTTCGGCCGTCGCATCAGAAATGCATGGTATCCGCACTGCCTCCGCAAGCGTCGGTATCGTGAAGCTGCAGTTGTGGCTGTGCTGTGTGTGTGCATGCATCTTGCAGGCTGGTGTAAAATAAGAAGCAGGGAGGCTGGGGTGCTATCTCTGTTGTCGATGTCCTGCTATCACTGTTGGATGGAGATTCAGCCTCAACGGGTGGAAGGCCGTTGCGTTTCTGGAGGAGACGGCTCTTCACGGGTTGGTGAGGAAGACCCCAGTGATACAGATGCCCATGGGTCAGACAGAGCCAGTTGCTCACAAGAGCTCCAGTGACCCACAAGAGCTCGACATTCGCGTCGGCTCGTCACCTTCAAGTTGGTGTTGGTGAGAGCGGATCCTCCGTCCACTCGGTCCACCAATTTTACCATCTGATTGGCTGAAAACGGAGAGGATCCGCTCATCCGTTTGGGGAATCTCGACAGCACCAGCGGATACGACAACGAGCAGGACGACCATGGCGATGGAGTTGACGCCGCTCGCGTATCGCTGGGAGCACGCCGTCAACTCCACAGAGCTGCTGATTAAAGTCAAGAAGGAAATCCACGCAGCCAGTGCGCGTGGCTTTCGCGATTCCGCCTATGTCAACGCCATCGAAGCCGATATCATTTGGTCGGAACGCCAGCAGCTTCCCGTCATGGGCCATCCCCCTCAGACCGACAGCGAACTCACGTTGCAGACTTTCCTCGATGAGATGGCTGCACTGACTCAGCTCTTTGCTGCCGCTGGTGATGCCATGGGGGCGACGCCGCTGATCGTGAAGCTCGATTTCAAGAGCTCAAGGGGCTTTGAGGCAGCCTACGATGCCGTGCGCAAGTTCATCACCAGCTTCCCATTTCCGCACGGCGTGTTCGTGAATGCCGATATTCTCGTGGGTCCAGCCAACACCAGTGATATCCTGTTTGAAGCGAAGACATTCCTTCGCTTGGCTGCTGCATTAGGCTCCATCGACGGGCCGAACGACCACAAGATCGTGCTCTCGGTGGGCTGGACGACGAGCAACGCCACCGACGAAGAGATCCACCGCCCATACACTCACGAGATGGTGGATGAAATGCTGGAGGTGCTCAAGCCGTACGAGTACCTTCATGTGACCTTCCCCGTGCGTGCGACGAGCTGTCGTGCTTCCTGGGACGCTATTCGGAAGCTTCTGGAAGGCCCCAAGACCTACGGCTTCACCCTCTGGTGGGCCAGGACGCAAATGGACGACGCGGAGATCGAGTGGCTTTACCACACACTCGAAGAGACGAAGAAGCTCGGTACGAACGAGCTTGTGTACGCGAATCGCACGTTCTACGACATTCTCGGGTTTGAAGACTTTCTTCTTCGTCGTACAAACTGAGCAACAGAATGAAGGAAGAAAGATCGGGAAGTGCTTTGTTCACCAGCATACTATTGCGTGTTATACAGAGTGTTCAAAATTCATACAGAGCCGTATCCGAGCCAAACCTGTCCTACGTGAGGTCAATGACGGCGTGTGGATCGTGAGCGGCCACGGGAGGTGAGTTCCCCGGTTGCTCAGGCTTCACCTGTACAGCTACCGGTACTTCCTTCTCCTTCAACTCCTCACCAGACTCCTGCTCAGTCTCTTGCCGGCGCAGCGTTTGGATCTTCACTTGGACTCGTCGAATGGCGTAGCGCATCTCCGCCGCACTGACCCACTGGATCAATGTGCGGTCTTCGATAGGGCACTTGCACATGCTCTTCGAGTGGCGCAAGCATGACAGAATCGACGGGTTGCAGGTGCAGGTCACGCCCGAGAAGAACACGTTGTGTTTGCACAGATAACACTCCCGCACTTCGTCCAGTTCCATGGATTTGTCGTCCATCATCACGTCGGCAGAGAGCTCCAGGACGTGCTCGAGTCCCAACGACTCCAGCTCTTTCTTCAAGCGTTGCTCTTCCTGGAACATGAGTCGCAGCTCTCGCAGCAGCATCTCGCATTCTTCCGCGCGGTATTCTTCCAGGCTCTGCGACGATCCAAAGTGGAACATGAAGCGGTCGTGTGAGAAGATGGAGCTGCGCCCCACTTCGCGGTATCGCTCAATGGATTCTCGACTGTACTGGATCCAGCTCGGC
Organism: Pythium brachiatum; assembly: GCA_023337615.1. Lineage (NCBI taxonomy): Eukaryota > Oomycota > Peronosporomycetes > Pythiales > Pythiaceae > Pythium > Pythium brachiatum. Next base: position 8,777 of record JAADXI010000611.1, on the reverse strand, counting down.
AGCACGAAGTTGCTCGCTTCGTTGCAGTTGAAGCCTTCGCTGTACCCGGAGTGGTAGGCCCGTGGGAATGTGATCACGATATCACCAGGCTCCTGAATCAATGTGTACACCTCCACATCCTGTGACTGGAGCGCCGACGGTGGCACCATCGTCGTCAAGTGGAACAGCAAGTCGGGCGACTCACGGAAGCGCTCTGGCACGCGCTGCTTGAGAACGCGTTCAAATCCGCCCGAGTGGGTCGATGGAATGCCGTACCAGCGCTTCTTCGCGCCGATATGCTGGTAGTTGACGCTGTACATGTGGTTGTCTTCCGTGTGCCAACAGAATGTCGCGAACAGCATACCGCAGTAGAGCCACGGCACGTTGATACCGTTGATCTTGGAGTGCATATGCCGCAGCAGCGAGCCGTGTGCGAACGGAAGGTTGTTCAAGTTCCAAGCAGTGTGGTGGTAGTAGTTGGGGTCCGAAAAGTCCACCACTTCTTTCCCTATCAAAGATAGCAAGACTCGGTCAGTGACATGAAGCTCGCAGCGTTGTCTTCACAAAAGCACCGTACCTTTGGCGACCGTGTTGAATGAATCAACGACTCGAGGAAAGCCACTGCCGACTCGGGTCGTATCCAGATCGTTGGCGTACTCGACCTGCACGACCGGATCCCCACTCTCGACAATGCGCCAGTACTCTTGCTCGATCTGTTCCGAGGTCACGGTCGCCGGATCCAAGCCTCTGCCTCGCAGCCACTGGTCACGGAACGCATCAGCGCTGGCCTGGTACGATAGGAAGTTGTGCGTACGGCCGTCTCCGTAGTCTACGCCTTCCTGGAGCTGGTGGATGTTCTGCACCCGCGTCTCAAACAGCAGCGATGGGTCGTTCATATCAATGGAGAAAGGAGGCTTCCAGCCAGGAGGTGGCACGATCTTGCAGATGCCAGTCTTCTCGGCCTCGGCTTGGATACTACAGACACGACCAGGACATGAGACCTACATGGATCGACTCGTCTACTCAATACCTATCCAAACAAACCTGGAAATGTACGCCATGGGCGATGCAAACTCCTCTACCGTCGGGTAAAAGATGCGTGCCTGTGGACACGACGCAGCTCGCTCCAGCTTAGTCTCCACGACCGACTTGGCTAAGGCCAACTTCAACATCTTCTGCTCGCGGCGGTTAAGACCCATGGTCTCAAAGTCCAATTGGACCGGTTCACTGCGCTTTTTCGGCTGCCGGCCACTGCGACGGGTTCCCGGGCTTTGATCGAAAACGGGTTCAGAAGTGGGTTCGACCTGTTTTGGAAGTAGACCCACGGGTTCATTGGAGTGGCGTTGTGGTGACGTGCGTTCTGGTCCTGGCTTCTGACCGGAGCGATAGGCTGCTGCTACTGTTGCTGGAGTCGGGCTGGGGACCGGGGCGTGCGTCGCGGACGCGGATCGGTGCGGTGGCGCCTGCGTCGGGAACACACCGACGCTAGACGCGCTTGGATCGGCAGTGTGAGAGAGTCGCGGGGAGGCAGCCGCCATCGTCGCCATGGGTTCGTGATAGTCCGGACGCTGGGACTAAGCTTGCACTTGGATTTGGAGATTTAGTCCCAAGAGCTCCAACTCGAATGTTGGCGAGCACTGCTGAAAGCTGCTGGGCGTCGTTCCGGTAAAATAAGGCAACATTAGGTTTTTGGGAGCGAGGTTTTTCACGTTTTGTTGGCGATGGTCGCAGACACGCGCCTCACTCGAGAACAGGTCCAACAGTTAGACGGCATTCACGCCAGGTCAATAGCCTCTCTTTTCTGTCAAACTCTGAAAATGACACCCTGCTATAAGGGCAATATTCCTGTGGTCGACCTGGGGGAAATGCACCCAGGTTCATGGCTGCCTGCATGAACACGGTCCTCATGTGATGGCGTGGAACAGTCCATGCGTTGGGATTAGAAAAGGGAGCAATGCGGTTTCTCTCGTACGTCATGTTTGCTTTTTATCACACGGAATCGGTCGGTACTTGCACGCACGAGGACAACTGCCTGTAGGGGGAAATCAAAGGGGGGAGCAAACATGCAGAGGGTGTATGCGACTACTATCGGGGGAGGCTACGTGGGGGGACAGGACACATACGCGTCTTAGTCCTTCTTGTCGGACGAGCCGACCTTGGACTTGATGGTCTCAATGCCGCTGGCCGCACCCGACTTGGCCTTCTCCAGACCCACCGACGCGGTCGCCAGACCCACAGTCGCCGTCGCCTTCGCCTGAACATACGCAACGTGTGATCATGAGCATACTGGGGATGTACGCCATCATACAGAGCTACTATAAACGCACCTTCTCAGCCGCAATCGAGGCAACAACCGAGCCCTTCTCGACCGCCGAGCTGGCAGTCGACGCTGCCTTCTTGTACGCGTCCGTGTCCTTGACCTTGTTGATCTGCTCCGAGCCGGCAGCAGCCGCCGAACTCAGGCCGCTAGCAATCGCCGAGCCAGCCTTCGAAGACTTGGCGGTCTCGTAAGCGGCAGAGGACTTCTCCTTGAAGGAAGAGAACGTCTGACCAAACACCCTGTAGGCAACGATAGAGAGAGAGATGTTAGCAGGGCTATCCGCACGATTCACACCCTGTGCGGACGATAGACACGTACTTCGAGGCAGTGTTGGCGCCGTTCTTGAGCTTATCAACTGGTAGCACATTCGCGATCGACGCGCGGTCAAACTTGATCGACTTGCGGCCGGCGTTGGCCTCCTCCTCGTTGTTCTGGGTCGGCTGCTCGCCATCATCGGTCGATGAGCGACGCACAACCGCAGGCGCACCTGGCGCCTTGTTGTCGCTGAAAATCAGGTTGTCGAGATCCTTGTCGGCGGCGCCCTTGTCCATTTTGATACGTGGGGGAGTTGTCTATCATCGCCAAAAAAAGGGTTCAGTCTTCCGTCACATTTTGTAGGCGTCACGCCATTGTTTCGAGCCGGAAAAGCGAGCAAACGCGGCAGCCTGTATCTCCGTGTGTAGAGCTTCAAGAAGCAATCACCACACATCTATAGAGCCGCATACAGTGCGCGCCACGCATCGTCCAATGCGGTCTTCCTCCTCACCTTCCGGGGGTTGTTGTCTCTCTTCCTCTTGAAAGGGATGTGGGCGCAAACCACAGTCAATTAGGGCCAGGAAGAGTACTGTACCCACTTTTATCAGTGGCCTCCTCCGCGAAATAGAGCCGATTCCAGTTCAAATCATTGACGTGTATTGATTGGTTGAAAATGCCACCCCATCCTTATTTCAGCCAATGAAATGGATAAGTATCTCTTCGCAGGACCAGATGGGTACGGAATCCGGATCAGCCTGGCTTCCTCAGTCAAATCATCAGGCAAATGACGGCGTGTTGCAGCGGGATGGGGAGGGAGATTGTTATCCATGCATTGTCCTCAGCACCACGGATCAGAGGAATAGACTCGATACACACGTGTCATAATGATGCAGCCTACGGGTGCTCAGCTTCCGCAGGGCCACCATCAGCGGCCAGCAACAGCTTGGCGAGAGCCTCATCGGCTGCCTCCACAGCCGTCACATCCGCATCCACAACGTCAGCTTCAGCCTGAGGCGGGGCAGTCGTATCCAGAAGACTGGTGCTTCCGTACGAGCGGTAGTAGCCTAGTTATGTCAAGAGAGTTAGTACCATCGTAGTGAGATGGAGCATGGAGGGGTGCATTGCACATACCGTCGGGCTCCTTCTCGAGCATCTTGAGCAGCTCCACGGTCACGGGCCGCTCGAAGCCGAAGTGGCCAGACATCGCCTCTGACTCATTCTGCACGAGATCATCGTAGAGCATGTCTTGCAGATATCCGCGGCGTCCGTACTGCTTGTTCATACGACTGATGTGACCGTGGTCCTTCGTGGACTTCCAGATCGTCACGTGCGGAGTGTACGGGAGCTTGAACGGGTGCGGCGCGAAGCCAGCGGCCTTGAAGGCATTGTACAAGGACTCAGCCACGTGCGCCATGCTACACAATATCATCGAACCAATGAGTTAACCAGTGCCAGGCATAGCGAGCGTTGATGGATGAGAACGTACTGCTGGGCATGGGTAGACGTTTTGTCCACCTGACAATGGAGGATGTCGTTCGACCCGAAGAAGCCCAGCCCCTTCACTTCAAACACGGGTGGATCGGCGGAGAACGTGGGCGCCGCCACCGTGCGCATATGCTCTCGCAGGATCACCATCGCTTGGTCAATTGCTGCTCGGAGTCAGAGAGGATCAGCACCATTTCACCGTAGCCGTCGAGAGCCGCGTCAATATTCACTCACCATCCTGATCAGGCAAGTGGATCATGCACAGCGTCACGTGGATCGAGCGGTGGTCCACCATACACGGTCCTGCTTCTGGAACACGCTCCAGGAAGTGCTGCTGCAGCTCGGCCACGCCTTGGATGATTGACGGCTCGTTGATGCGGTACCCAACGAAGAAGTTGGGGCGCTCGCTGCGTGGTGGCTTTGGGGCCGCAGGTTTCTTCTGGCGCGATCGAGCCATTGCGGGCGTTTACTGGGCCACTTGGCTTGAGTGTGAAGAGGCAAAATGGAGAATGGAGAAGCAGGGCGACGATGCAATGCCAATGGCGATGACAATGACGAGAGCAATGGCACTTGGGTCCGCTGATTTTTGTGTGAGTGAAGCTCGCTCAAAATGGGTTGACCGTGATATCTCTCACTCTGGTCTATGACTATTGGGGGCTGCGTAAGTGTTCACCACTAGTTACTGTCAAAAGTAACCAGTTGAGACGCGTATCTTTCTAGAAAGTCTTGTCATCACTCGATGGATACGCTCGTGGCTGCAAGCGCTGCCATCCGCACGCTCTGCCGCCACAGCTATGGACCCAGCGGTGAGGAGGTGCTAGTGTTTGCGCCACCGGACGCGCCACTCATCACGGCTGACGGCCACGTCGTGCTGCGCGCGAGGCGGCAACAAGACGAAGCGCTGAGTCGATCGCCCTTCGAGCGTGTGATCCTAGACGCGGCGGAAGGCGTGTATCGAGAAGTGGGCGATTGTACGACACAGTTTGTGCTGTTGCTGCATGGACTGCTGGCGCATTTGGCTGGCCATGGCGTAGGAAGCGCAGCATCCAGAGTGAAAATGGCGAGAGCACTGGGGATGTTACGGCATCAATGGGATGCACAGCAACTGCTGGCTGCGGTGAGCGAAGTGATCACCGAAGAACCTATGGATGTGGAGTATTTAGCAAATGGTGAGCTGCTGTTGAGTGCCAAGGTACGTTTTCCACTGCTACGATCAGTTGGGCGGCTTCAGGAAGGAACTCACGATAGCTGTGATGATGAATGTACGGTAGTTGCTCAAGCGACTAGACGATATTCTCACGACTGCACTCGCTGGATCCCTTGGTCGCCAAGCCGTGCAACATCTTGTGCGACTAGTACTGCAGTGGGTCTTCCAAAAGCCTCTTCTATGTGATGCAGTGCTGAAGAATCCCCTTCAAACTCTGTATCGTCGTCTGCAGTTGTGCATCCGCCACGCTCCGAACGCAATCATCCACGCACAAGCAGGCGCATTCAACGCATCTCACGTTGTATCCCCGAACGATTTCATCCTACGCAAGTCGCTCGTCCCATCGCAACTTCCCAGCATCCTCGGTGGAGCGACTACCAGCTTACGCTTTGTTTGTTTTACTGGAAGCCTCGACCCCACCAGCGGATCGAATCGGATTGTGTACACACCTCCTAGCAGCAATGATCCCAGCCATGTTCTTCGCGGACTTCGAAGCTTATCAACTCAATGCATCGCTCGGCTACGCGAGCGACACGGCGTGCGACTCATCGTGACGACAGAGAAAGTGGATGATTACGTTGCGGCCGCGTGCAGCCAACTGCGAATCGCGTGCGTGCAGTACGCAGAGCGTGAGGACGTCGAGGCACTGTGCTCCATCGCTGGTATTTATCCGCTGTCAACTGTATTTGACGCGGTAGAGGATATCCAACACGTCGGCGTGTGCGAAAATGGAGCGACAGTCTCGCGGCAATCACAGACTCCGTCCATCCATCTGCGAGGTATTCGTCGACGAGAATTGTCAACAACCCCACAGGATCATGTTCCACAAGTTGTGATCTACGCTTCCAGCAAGGGCGTGTACAAGCAGTACTACAATATGCTTCTCAAGAGCCTGCGGGTTCTACGCAGCGTCTTCGCAGGATCACAACGAGGATCAAGTTGTATTCGAGTGTATCGTGGTGCTGGAGCTGGTGAGCTGAGCATTGCCAAGACATTTCGAAAGCGAGAGCGAGTAATGGCTGCTGAAGGAGGAAATCCTTCAGCGCTGCTTGCGAGTCAAGCATTATCAACAGCGTTAGTGGAGACTGTAGCACAACTGCGTGCAAACATCAACCAGACTGGCGCTTGTGGGGATTCGGCGCCAAGATCAAGTCGCCTCAGCACTCGCACACTCTTGGACGAGATGAGCCGAGTGAGTCTGGGTTCCGTTGAGTCTCCCAGTGCCAGTCGGCATATCCTAGATATGAACCACGCGATCTCAACTCGGCTAGGCAGGTACGCGCTCGCCTTATTGCTTTCCTGTCATTGTAGAGGTCTTGTGACTCACATATCGATAGTGTTTTCGTTCCCACGGTTGTAGCTGGAGATCCACTGGAGTACGGCATCGTCCACCCGTGGCAGCGAATGGAGACGATGCTCCACTCAGTCTTGCAGACAGCCGAGATGCTCCTACGAGTAGATGCAATAGTCCGTGTGAAACGCGATACAGTGAGACAACATACAGGTCTCCACGAGACCATCGAAGATGGCGAGCAGGATACTTGGTAGTACTACAGTAGTCCATTGGTTTCAACAGCGTTTATGCTGATACTATTGATTTTGAATACTACTCCACAACTGAAGAAGCTACATGGCACCGAGGAGCTCAAAGTATGTCGCGAAGCTGTCGGTCACGTGGTGCAGGCCCGGTCCAGGTGTAGCGTCCAGCGTCGGCACAACAAGCACAATGCGAGGCACGTGCTTCTCCAGATCGCGCACAACCGAGATGTCCACTAAAAAAAAGTGCCAATAAAGAAACTCACGTCAGCGCCACCAATCCACAATCTACAGCAAAACCACTAGCGTACCTTCCACGTGGACCTGAGGCTCGAGTTGCCGCACGAACGCGACCTTGCCCACAGACGTCGTACAGAACAAGATCTTGTGGGCCTTCAGTGGACGCTTGGAGGGCGAGGCCGCGTCCACCGAGGTCATGAACGTGCGAATGCGGTCGCGTGTGGCCTGGCCATCGCTGTCGATCTTGCACAGCACGCAGACATCTGCCACTTGAAGCAAGTCCGCGAGCACACGTGGCGTCTCTTCCGCCGCCCACGCGATCGCCGTCGCGTCCGCCTTGTTCTTGAGCAGTGCGTCAGCACAGATCGTGATGGTGCGTGCGCCATTGCGCGACGGCAACGTGCGATGCAAACGCATGAGATTCTCCGAGAAACCAACGGTCGAGATGGCGCTTGCGGGCTGGTAGGTGCCAGCGTTTCCTGGGAAACCGGCGCCGCCACGACGTGCGCCATTGGCTCCATTTTGGCCGAGCTGCTGCTGCTGTTGCTGTGAAAACACGTAGATCGTGCTCACGACCACGAGGAAGAGCACGATGAGCACGCCCAGCATGCTCTCGTTCTCCAGCGTCTCCGTCGCCATCGTCGTTGTCGAGCTACGAAACGAGTCGCTTGCGGTTGGGCTGCTTGATCTTTGACGAGAGTGTCACGTGTGCGATTGTGATGTCACCTTTCTTCGAAGAGCTCAATTGGTCGTTTGTGACACCCTCATAAGAGTGACTCATATGACGAATGCTGATTGGGTAAAACAGAACAATGAACATTTTCAACCAATAGGATAATGCTAAAGTGGCGTGGATCGGGGCGGGGCTTCAAAGGGAAGGAACAAGCCAAACCAAACGAAGAGCTCCAGCCATGAAGGAGGTCGCGGAGTGCTGCTTCCAGCAGCTCTATGGCGAGATGATGCGCTCGATGGTGCGTGCTGCTGTATGTGCGTTTGAGATTCGTGTATATTGGGAACTAAATCGTGTTGTTTGGGTGGCCATTCGTGCTGTAGCTGGCAAAATATCCGCTGGCGAATGCGGGCGACAACAATGACGCGTCCGTCGAAAGCGGCGACGCTGAGATCGCCAAGAACCGCAAGGAAGAGCTCACGCTCAAGCTCGAGGCCATGGGCTACAACACTGGCTACCGCTTTGCCGAACGGTGCGTCCCCCACACTCTCTGCTAGGTTTGTTTCTCCTCTTGAAGTGAGATGGCTAACCTTGTCTGGATCATGGACGCTGCAGATCAGCAAAAGACCGGCCTCGCATGAGCGAGCCGCTGGATGTGATCAAGTTTGTGTGCAAAGACTTCTGGATACTGATCTTCAAGAAGCAGATCGACAAGCTCCAGACCAACCACCGCGTACGGCTCTACCATCTCTTCGTCACCAAACGTCGTGGTCATCTACTCACAGTCGTTTCATGTGATGTCCGCAGGGTGTGTTTGTTGTTCAGGACTACAACTTCCGATGGCTCTCGGGCTTCTCCTCGTCCAACGACGCGCACACGCGTGAAATGGCGCTGCTCTTTTTGGTGTTTCCCTGCGGACTCATCCGTGGCGCGCTCGCCAACTTGGGCATCACCGCCATTGTCAACGCTGACGTCACAACGCTCCCAGGATGTACGTTTCCTATCGTGTACTGTGCGATAGATAAAGGTAAAGGTATCTGACGAGTGGGATGGTGTGCGCAGGTCTATTTAACATCAAGATCAAG
>JAADXI010000610.1:0-17916 GCA_023337615.1 Pythium brachiatum | reverse complement strand
TGTGCAGACGTGTCCGCACGTCGTATGCCACATGCACGTGTCGACAGCGTACGTCAACAGCAACCTGCGTGGGGACAAGGTCACTGTCCAGGAGCAGCTCTATCCACTTGCATTTGACGTGGAGGAGGCATTCGTCGCAGTGTCCAAGGCATCGCCAGGGGAGTTGGAGAAGCTCCACGCGAGACTCATCGGCGACTACCCGAACACCTACACGCTCACCAAGTCAATGGCCGAGCACCTGATCATCAAGCGAGCTGTGCAGAGGCTTCCTTTGGTGCTGTTTCGTCCAACCATCATTGGCTGCAGTTGGCAGGAGCCTGTGCCAGGGTGGATCGATCAAGTCGCAGGCGCTGGTGCGCTGTTCCTGTCCGTCGGCATGGGGATGGTCACCATCTTCCCGGGAAAACCAGACTACGTGACCGACGTTGTTCCTGTCGACCTCGCCGTGAACACGGCGCTGGTCGCGATTGCGGCTATGGCTAGCAAACACAAGGATGCTCTCGTGCCGAAGCCGTTCATCGTCCACTCCGGCACATCGGATCCAAATCCACTCCACTGGAGTTTGCCCACGCGCGTCGTTCCGGCCTATTTCCGCGAGAACCCGTCGTCGAAAAGTCCCCTTCGATCGAAGTTCCGCATGATCAAGGCGTATCCGCTGTTCAAGACGGAGTGGTTCTTCAAGTACACAGTGCCCGTGGCGTTGTACTCGGCTGTAGCCAAGCTCAGCTGCAGCGATCGCAAGAAAACCAAGGCGACCAAGCTCAAGAAGCTCACTCGACGCGCAAGTAAGCTCATCGAGGCATTCAAGCCGTTCGCAGACGACCAGTGGATTTTCAAGATAGATTCGAGAGCCGTGCTCGAGCAGTTTGCTGGAGATTCAGCCCAAGTGTGGTGGCTGGACGCGGCGGAGATCGACTGGGACAAGTACATCTCGAACTTCTGCGTTGGACTCAAGAAGTACGTGCTCCACGAAGATGCTGAGTGCTTGTGAGCGATCGAAAGGCCAGAAAACATAGAGCATAATGTAGAAAGTGTAGTAGATTGAGTGACGCAAGAAGAATGCTTATGGATTGAAATGAAGGATCATGGAGTGAGTACAGTACAGTGGATGATACTGATGGGGACAACGAGTCCGATTATTGAACGGAAAGGATGATGAAGGGCCACCTATCCTGCGATGGCATCTTCCAGCCCACAAACACCTCCACCCCATCGAAACCACGTGGCGCGACCGCACTATGCGAACCCGCAACGTCGACGAGTGCAAGCTGAACTCTCCACTGCGCAGTGACTGCACGTGTCATAGGCGCTCGCTTTTCCGAGCTGGGGGTGAGGTGGCCCACGATTCAGTGTCTGCTTTCGTCAAGAGGCACGTATGCAAGCGTTCCATCTGAGCTGCCCAGTTGGTGAGCTGCAAGGATTGGGCTGCACGGGATCAAGTCTCACCTATCATCGCAGAGTTCTCCTCGATGATATGATATAGCTACATCTGATCGAAAACGTGTTGGTATTAGAATTAGCAGTGTTAATTGAAGCTTGATGACGAATCTTTATATATCGGATTAAGACGGTGATCAGGTTTAACAATGACTCAGCTGAGCGATACTCTCTGGCCGCAGCTTGGTGATAAGCTTGCCACAGCCACAACTGCCACGCCATGTGCTACATCTACGAACAACACGACTGGTGATCAGTCAGGCAGATGTGCATTGCTACTTTACATCGTTGAGCTGTCCCCAGCCAGCACTCTTCGAAAGTCGCCATTTCTTATCTGGCCTGAGGGAGGCAGATCCCACGCGACCACATTCGAGCGATGAAGAAGCTAGCGGTGCTCGAGTTGATCTGCCTCGTGCTGAGCAGTGTGCTGGTCGAAGACGCCGAGGCGTTCTTTCTCCTGCATGCGCTAGTGAGATCCATCCACGATAGGCTCCACGAGAGATTCCATCCAACTCCACCGCCCACGCCTCCTCCCATGATGCCGTTTCCAGCACCAATGCCGATGCCAATGCAGCCCAATAATGGCGCTCCGTTCTCTGCATCGATGTCGTCGACCACGCCAGGGATGTCGTTCTCTCAGACGACTCCATCAGCGCCTGGCTCCATGTCCCAACCGGGAAACAGGAATCCATCATCGCCGCCGCCTCAACCCATGCCTGCGTGGACTCCATCTCCTGCCAACACGCAGGTGCAACCTACGCTGACCCCACCTTCTCGTATCCCAGTCACGTCTCCGCCACCAAGAACGACTCCTCCAGTCACAGAGCCGAAGACCACGACCCCTGCGGTGACTGATCCAGAACCTGCGTCTCCAACTCCACCTTCATCAGCTCCAACGACGCGACCGCGACCCACGACCGCTCCTCCCACTGAAGACGAGCCGACGGAAATGACTCCTCCACCAACAACTGAAGCGCCAGAAACGACTCAACCGTCCACGCCTCCGCCAAGGACAGCGACGCCGACGCCTCCACCGACGCCCCCACCTACCAACACGGAATCGCCAAGCCCTCCATCGAACAACTTGGTAACGAACCCGCCTCCAACGACTCCGGAGCCGAGTGAAGAGACACCGAAGCCGACACCAAGTCCCCCGGTTACCCCGGCAGCGACGCCGGAGCCGACTGCGGCACCGACCCCGCCACCGACCCAACCTCCAACACCACAACCAACTCCAGCGCCGACGCCACCGCCGACGCAGCCTCCAACGCCAGCACCATCACCACCACCGACCCCGCAGCCTACGCCAGAGCCAACGCCGCCACCGACACAACCTCCAACGCAAGCACCACCACCGCCAACTGCTGCACCTCCGCCTCCCCAGCCGAAGTCTGACAGTCCACCTTCTCCTCCTGGCAAGGGTCCTGGCGGGAATGGCCCTCCAGGGAAAGGTCCTGGAGGAAATGGCCCTCCTGGAAAAGGTCCTGGCGGCGCTGGTCCTCCTGGCCAGGGTCAAAAGTGTGGAGATGATGAGTACAAGCGCATGTATCGCTTGTACCTCGACAACAAGAAGCAGTACGATGAATGCACGGCTGCGACCAACGGATACACGTTTCCGTTTGGAGGAATGCCGTCGACCGAGCAAATGGCCATCATGGCGCGGACAAGTCCGTGCAAGAACTTGCTCAAGACCTTCTCCAAGACGATCACCAACGAGTGTGTGCTGGGTGGTATGCCTGTGCGAGCTACGGCCGCGACGATTCTCTACGGGGCACGAGAAGACGGCGAGGGAGACAGAGATGTTGATGCTGAAGATGGAGATGGAGATGGAGATGGAGACGCAAGCGACGAGGAGGAGCTTGTCGCCGGTGAAAGCAGTGCAGTGTCCGTTCCAAGTGAACGATCCGCATCGTCAAAGTCGAGTGAAGACACGACGAAAGCTGCACCCGTCACAGTTGCGAGCACCGTCACGGGATGGGAGAGTGCTCCAGCCAAGGACCAGTGGAAGACAGCAGCGACTGTGCACAGCGACATCGCCATCTCCAGTGTGCTGCCCAGTGAGGTGAATGCGAATTTGCCTCAAGACGCTGACCCATCAGCTAGTTTCACACGCTCGGGGCAGCTCAACAGTGAGCGTACACTCAAGGCGAACACCCTCGCCTACTCCAGTGCCTCCTTCACACATGCGCGCCCATTGTGGTTTAGTAGTAGCGTTCTCTTTGGCGTAATGTATCTATTTGTGTGAGTTCTCCAACTTGAGCGCCGCTACTGTAGTTGGATTGCATCAGAATCATCATGCGAAGTACTCATCCTAATTGTACGGATCACGCCTGGATCTCCCCAGGGGAAAGCTTTCGGATCATTTGCGATCGTGACGAAGGTGTGAAGTCATTCGTCGATGAGGCATGGATCAGCCTCATGATGCTCTTGTGCATCTGCTTCGGGATGCAATTGCCCTCCATCACGTGTTGGAGAGAATCACCTCAGCTGCATCGGCCCTGTCATCACCGTATGAGATGTCCGCTCACGATACCTTCCTGGCCACAACGAACACCTGGTGACGCTCTCTGCTATGCTTCGAAAAAGTGATAATGCTGATGCAGTTCAGCTGGATGGCTCAGCGAATATCCACCAACGGAGCTATCAAATTCGCCAGAGAAGTCATTTCCAAGTAACCACGGTCTGCGACGTACAGGAGCACGCGCCGTATCGATACAATGAAGCCGTCGACATGCGCGTTGATTTGGCTCGTGCTGATCGCGGTCTTCCTCACGAATGCCGAAGCACAGGGACTATTCTCGTCGCTTCTGGGAGCTGTGCTGCGGATACCACGCACCGCGACACCGACAGCAGCCCCTGATGTACCTACTCCCACACGAGAGCCGCTCCTTGTGACTCTGTCTCCTTCCGCAGTTGAGAATGCATCGCATTCCCCCGTTGCAGTAGTCCCTCAACGCCGACAACCTGAAGAAACGCTTCGACCTGCGATTGCTACGCAACCTCCGGCGGCCAGCCCACCTCCAGTGCACAACATGCAGCCCGTGCAGCCCCCTGCAAGTCCGCCGTCACCACCGCCTCCGCCTTCCGAGCTGACGTCGCCATCTCCACCATCCATGTCTCCGTCGTCTACTCCAGCGCCACAGTCTCCACCTTCATCATCGTCGCGACTGCAACGCCCGCGCGAACCTGCAGCTGCATCCACTGCCACCACGTCAACTCCACAAGTGTCCGTGACTCCCGAACCATCGCTACCATCCACTACGGTAGCTGATGCACCAACACAAAAGCCGGTAGCCGATGGGAACTCGTTGACAAGCCCACCGTCCGTTGGCAGCTCGACAATTGAGGCTCCACAGACGCCAACACGAAGCCCCGTCGCAACGGTTGCCTCCAGCTCGCCATCAACAGACAACTCAACAGACGACGCCCCTCTTGCACCCACTCGAAGCCCCAGTGCCACGATCAGCCCCATCAGCTCGGTCAACTCCACCACATTATATCGTCCGAGTGGTCATTCAACGGGTGAAGGCTCCGTGGCACCTGCAGGTGCTCCTACTTCTACTGACTCGACGGCGAACTCGCCATCAAGCGGCAACACGACGACTGCAGTTCCACAGGCATCAACACGAAACCAAACTGCTGCTGCTAACGCGACCAAGAAACCAGAGCCCGTGGCAAGTCTGCCTGTAGTGACAACCCAAATCCCTACAAACATATCTACCGGGTCCAGCAACGCCACAGCGCAAGTAGCACTCGCACCGACTCGAGTCTCCAAGAACTCCAGCGCTGCTCCGAAGGCTTCCACGTCGGACTCGAGTAAGTGTGGAGAGCAAGAGTACAAGCGCATGTACCAGTACTACGTGACGAACAAGCAGATCCAAGATGACTGCACCAAGGCAACTAGTGGATACACCTTTCCCTTCAGCGGAAAGCCGTCACGCGACCAGATTGCAGCCATGACCAAGTCGGGTGCATGCATCATCTTGCTCAAGGGCATCTCCCAGGTGCTCACAACCGAGTGTGTTCTCGGCGACATGCCGGTGAAGACCACTGCCGCGAAGATTCTTAGCGCTGGGGCGCAATTACAAGAGGGAGCTAGCGGTTCTGCTGCCAGTGATGCGGGTGTTCAAGTCGCAAGTGAGGCAACGCTCCCAGAGTCTCCAGGTCCACTCGGTACTATCAGTTCAGGGTCGGCGGAGACCGCAACTCCAACGGCGACGAAGGCCAACCACGTCAAGCTCTCAAAGGACTTGGAGATCGTCGACGGATGGCAGTACGCGCCAGTGCGAGACCAGCAAGCCACAGTTGCTGCTGTGCACAGTGACGTCATGGTCTCAGCTGTGCTACCCAGCGAAGTGAACGCCAATCTGCCCGACAACAGCGACCGTCTTTCAAGTGAGAACCCCGCAAAAACGAACGTAGCAGCCTCAAACGTCAGCGTAAAGACCCTCGCAGACGCCATGACCAGCTCTGCAGCGCGTATCACATTGGCTCGGACGTCAGCGGTCACTGCGACCGTTATCAGCGTATCATTCCTCTTCGTGTAAGGATTAGATGTCATTAGATGTCACTATTATGAAGGTATGTACCCATGTCTCGGCAGTTACAGCAACATATAAAAACCGCTGGAATCGTGTTTATACGTTGGATGTAAAATGGTCTAGTATCATCTTTGGCAAACCCCCCTTTCCGAAGTGCGACGACGATGAGATCTTGTCACAATCCGAAACACCCAACGGAACACCACGACAAGCACGAAGATGGACGAGTACAAGAAGCAGGTTACGGCGGAGGCGGAGAAGCTGCTGGCCACGGAGATCCCTCAGCGTGTGGCCCAGATCCAGGCGCTGCTGGCCGCGCACTTCGCGTCGCGCCAGCCGTCCGTGGTGACGCGCACCATCGACGCGAATGTGCGCGGGCAACTGCCGGGTTCCATCAAGCTCCACGCCGATCTGGCCAAGCTCGTGACGGCCGTGAGCGACCACGTGGAGCTCGCGCTCGTGGACTTCCAGAAGCTGTCGCAGTGGATCGCGATGCTCGTGCCGCGCGTCGCCGATGGCAACAACTTTGGCGTGGAAGTGCAGCTCATCGTGCTCAAGGAGCTGACCACAAGCGTCGAGAAGCTCCAGAAGGCCTGGGATACGCTGCCCGACTACCACAGCCAGCGCGCGACGGCCGTCGAGAAGGTGAACGACAAGCCCACGAAGGAGAACAGCGTGACCACGACGGTCACGGAGAGCAAGGGCGGCAAGGAAGGCGACGAGAAGAAGTCGGTCACGGCCTCGGTGGACAAGACCGCGACCACAGCGGCCACGCCCGCCGAGGACTGGGTCGCGAACGTCGTGGCTATTGATGTCAAGTGGTATTTCAACCTCGCGCGCACGCTCGAGACCGTGCGCGACGCGTACGCGCTCGTGTTTGACCGCGTCGAGAAGAACAAGGACAAGATCCTGCTGCCGCGTGGCACGGAGCGCAGCGGCTACAGCATGTACTAGACTAGATGCACTGTATTAGATCGCATCCACGCACCATCCATACAAACCATGCTACGACCACCACCACCACGGTAGGAAAAGATAGCATCAATACACTTTCATTTTCATCACTGGGTAGTACTGAAGTTCCAGTATCCCTGACGGTCTCAGGCCGCCTGGACCGACTGCACGGATTGAGTACTATCCTCATCCGAACACTCCACGGCCTTGACGCTCACAACTCTGGTAGTGGTCTTGACTCTCTGCCTTGGCTTGGACGCCTCGCGGAAACGCACGAGCAGCGCCTCATGGGATTTTTCCAATGCTTCCACGCGCTTCTGAAGCGCTGTGTTGGTCTCTCGCTCGCGTTCGAAGCGTGACTTGGCCTGCAACGCTGCCGCTCGAAGCCGCTGCTTCTGCTTCTCGAACTCCACAAGCGCTTGCACTGGCGACTCGATTCTCTCTCCTTCACCTGCATGTGTAGGGTCCTCGCTATTTGACGGCTCAATCTCCGTCCACGTGACTTGCTCACTCGAGTTGTCGTCCCTATGCCGTACAGTTTTGGTCTGGACAGGCGCCTTCATAGGCGATCGGTCTCGAGGCAGTGGCTTGCCCTCCATGATACGACTGCGGTAGTGCGCCAGCGTCTGCGCGTACACATCTCGCTCTCGAATGAGACTCACGACCTGGCTGTCCTTGGCTTGGTTACTGTGCGCCAGCACTTCTACCTGGCGACGTAGCTGCTGTAGCTCCTGCTGCTGACACGCGTTCTTCTCTTGCGTTTCATACAGCAGATCACGCAGGCGATGGGATTCCGCGTCGCTGGCTTCGTATTGCTTCTGAATATGCTCTGACGCCTCAGCCGTAGACTGCTGCTGGTCCTGTGCCCACTGACACTGCTGAATCGCCGCGACACGTTCACGCTCCAGTCGGTCGCGGTCTTGATTTGCCCGCGTGAGCAGCTCCATAAACTCTGCAACGTTCTGCTTAGCAGCATGGAGCTCTTCGTCCTGGCGTCTCAGCTGGGTCTCTGCCTTGGACAGATTCACTTTCAGCTCGTTCTTCTCCTGCAGCAGCACGACACACTGCGTGTGGACACGGTCGACTTCCACCTTGGCCTCCTTCAGCATGGCCTCGCTCTGCTCGAGCCGACGCTGCAGCTCCACGCGCGTCTCCTCTTGCTGCTTCCACACGCCACCACCGTAGCGGATCGATTGCAGCGCCATGATTCACAAATCTGCAGTATTCACTTTCTAGGAATGCCTGTCTTGTCCGTTTTGTATGTGGTTCTTCCGACTCACACCCAAGGGTCATCGCAGGACTGACGTGCAATATCCATGGGACGATGCAGAAGAAACTCTCACCAAAAGGTTCAGGATTCCTCAACGGCCAGCCAACGGCCTTTCAACGGACGCGAATCTCAGTGTGAGATCCCCACTGAGAACCTTGGTATCATAGCATCGACGCTGCCCTCGTCACACGAGGCTGGCTGCATTGCCCCCATCCTTTCTACGTAGGTATCCCTGCTCAATCCTCCTCGCCTTCGTCTCCATCTCCTTCGTCGTCTTCGTCTTCTTCGTCATCTTCGTAGACCGCACCACCCAACGCACCCACAGACGACCGCACTCGACGGTCTTTCTCCTGCGCGTGCTGGGCACGGAGCTGCTCGAGATCCAGATCCTGTGGAAAAGCCTGCATGCTGATGCGGCGGATCGTCTGGAGCGCGCTCTTGAAGTCGTCAATTGCTCCTTCGTCCGCACGCGCGAGGAATTTCTCACGTAGCTGGTCTTCCAGAGCCTCAAATTCTGCGATAGAAGACGGGTTACTGCGATCGGCTGCAGATAAAGCTCCCTGGACGACGCTCACGTAGCTCGTCTGCTTACGGAGCCCATGCAAATCAGGTGCTGTTGATGGCGTTGTCTCGGAGGCTGAAGGAGAGCCCACGGTATCGTCTGGAGCTGGTGGGTCGCTCTCATTAGGACGGCTCTCTGTGCTGATGGATCCGCCTAGCGCCATCTTTAGCGACATGCTGAGACGCTGCAAGTTGCGGATCGCAAGCACTGCCTTCTTAAAGGTCTCTTCCTTTTTCTTCACGGCCACGATCTGGTCTTCATTCATGTTCTGGAACCGACTGATCTCCCGCATGATCTGGCGATGACACATCCACGCGGTCTTGGAATCCACGCGTTTGTTGAGGATCTGCGTGAGGAACGACACACGAAACTGGATCGTCGCCACGGTTTGCTGGTGCGTGATCGCACTGAGCGACTGCGCCACAATCTCTCGGTCCTGCTCCCAGGTCTCCTCTAGCAAATTGAACTGGTAGGTCTCTTCTTCTTCTGCTGACAGTCGCGCCGTTGCGCCAGCGTCTCCACTTGACGCCGCTGCTGAACTGGATGATGAGGCTGCCGAAGCAACGTCTCTCCGATCCGCACTCTGTCCAGTTTGCTTACTCTTTCCTGATTGCGACGTGTTGAGCACACGCTCGAGAAGAATCACATCCAGGAATCTCGCAAACGAAATCCGACGAGGCTTGAGGTAGTCATGCGCCGCCGTGAACACCCGCTGGAGGAACTTGTCGTCCAGTGATGGCGACAAGTGGCTCATCACGGCACTGAATTCGTCGTACTCTAAGCTGCCGTCACCGTTCACGTCGCCTGCCGTGTACACCGCCTCCAGGATCTGCTCGATCCGCTGCCGTTGAGCCAGCCATTCGTCAATCGCAACTGTCAGTAGATCCGACTCTTTGATAAACTCTTCGTCGTGGCGAATCGCCTGAGCCTTGATACGCGTGGATACAGCGTCCATGGAGCGAAAGTACACACCAAAACGTTCGTTCAGTGCCTCTTGGATCGTAGAGATCGCAAATGTCACGCGGATCTTGAACTGGCGCGGCGCGTGTTCGATGCGGTGCTTAGATGCAGCGCTAAAGGTGCCAAAGCTCCACTTGTCCAGCAAACCCAATACAAATTTATGCTCGTGATAGCCCAGTCCACTCACAATGCCCAAGAACCGCAGACACAATTGACACGGGAAGACCTTGCGCTCGTACTTGCGCAACGACTGGATGAGCTTGAGCAAGTGCTGCTGTGCGAGGGACTTGAGACCGTACTTGCGGATATGCCAGTCGTACATGAACTCGCTGAACTCCATGCGGCGGCTCCCGTACTGGAGTGACGAAAGCATGGTCTCGTAGTGTTCGCGGTACATTTGATCCACTACACGCAGCAAAATGCTCACGTGGAAGAGCTTGCTGCCGCGTTGGGCGGTCGCCTGCTTGATGTTTTGAGGAATATCCAGGCGATTCGCGAACCGTGAGGCAGTCATCGACATACTTGCGTCGTCGTCCTCATCGTCGTCCTCATCCTTATTACCACCACCACTGCTGGAACTGGTAGCAGTCTTTGCTGCTGACGCTCGTCGGATCTTCGCCTTCTTCGCGTTGCGAATGAAGTCATCAATGCCCGCACTGCCGTTTTCATCTTCACTAACAAGGCCACTCTCAGTATCAGCATCGACGAGCTGCAGAGCTTTCCCACGGCTGCGGGGTGCGGCAGACTGCGTGGCGGAGAACTGCTCAAGCTGCAGTTGCTGATGCTCGCTGACCGTTTTGAGTGTGATAATCTCGTCACACGTTGTGACTAGCATGCAAGTGAGACTCTCAATCTGGTTGCCCTGGGCGAGTGCCTTGAGTCGCGACAGCACTGCCAAGCGCTTGCCTGGGTCCATACTCAGGCGACGTCGGCCAGGGAGTGAGTCGTTGCCACTATCTTCGGTACTCTCACCCGCCATGAGCTCCTCCATTGTCTCAGCAAGCTTGAGGATCTCCGCAGATGCGGAGGTACCGCCTTCTGCAGCATCTCCGACACGAACGTCGGCGATTGGAGCGAGTGATCGTACCATCTTGCCCAACTTGCCCAGCATCACTTCGACAGAGCCCAGCACTTGGTCATCCCCCCACATCGGTGCTGCGGATGCTGGGTTTGTCGTTCCTGTATGGGAACTTGTCGTGTAGGAACTTCCACGGGACCCAGACGGAGGAGTTGACAAGTGCATTGGCATACTCGGCATTGGCATGGCTGCGGCGGAGGCATCCAGCCCAACGGCCTGGTAGGTCTTCCCAGAGAAGTTCTGAAAGAGGCGTTGCAGCCCCGGCAGGCGCTTGAACGCAGCGGCAATCGTGTCGTTGGTCATCGTGTGCAGCGACACCGAGCCGAGCGACGAGAGTAGGGAATGCAATTGGTCGATCTTGACCACGAAGTGCTGGTCTGCTGTGAGGTTCCTGCCGAGAGCGTCTTCAGCAGTTTGCTTTGAGGCAACTTTTCCGATATTCTGGCTCGCTGAGGCATGGCCCACGGCGCCTCGTGGCACTATCGTTGACTTGCGTTTGCTTTGGTCAATCAACTCAACCAGCTTCCAAGCCGCATCGATGACCACGCTGTCGATGTTTGGGTCGTCAGCGTTCAGAAGCTCCAATAAATCGGAGTGAGCACGGTCCAAAACTGGCTTCGGTGTCGATGGTTTGGCTCCATCGCGGCCTCTTGAAACCGGACGAGCCTTGCTGTCCTCGCCTCCACTGCTTACACGGCTCGAACGACGTGACTCATCGTGCTTACTTGATGAATGATGCTGGCGATGGTGGCCGTGGTGGCTACTATGGTGGTGGCGCTGGCCTTCCGGTGTGCGGCCACGATCGCGAATTCGTATCTTACGACGACGCCGTTTACCTCCACCACTATGAGACCAGCCGTCGCTGCCGCCGCCATCTCCATCCGAGTTATCGTCTTCGTCATCAAAGGCGTCGGCTAGTCCACTGATATCCACTTGCCGCTGGGAGGGCCGGTGGCCTCCTCGTCCAACTAAATTCTGGACTCGACCACCCCTGCGACGACGACTCGTGGTCTCGTCAAAGTCGTCGTCCTCTTCTTCATCGTTCTCGCCGCTGTCTTCATCGTCGTGCTTTTGCTTCCGCTCTTCGTTCGCAGCCGCCAGTGCCTCTGCTGCCTCGCGCGCTGCAGCCTCAGCATCGTCCCCATGTTTGCGTATCGCGATCGCTTGCTGGACGTGAGGTGTGAGCTGAAGTGTGTCCCAGACACTAAGCAGACGATCATTGCTGCACTTTTCCACAAACACTTGCAACACAGTGTCGCAGTCTTCAATTTTTCCCTGGCTGGCAACTTGGCAGAAGAACGCAAGCCGCTGGAGCCTGGGCAGCTCCCAGAACTGGAGCAGTAGCGACAATGTCTGGTCACTCAGCAGTCCGACGTCGTCTTTGCCTGTGTCAACGCCGCCTCGCAGGTTGCGGATCCTTCGACGAAGCACCTCGAGCTCGCGTTCGAGCTGCTGGCAATACAGGTACAATGGAATCCGCTTTGGATGAGCTGGCGATCTTGCGCTCAGTGGTGCGGATACTTTCTTAACTCCACCGAGAGACTCGAGAAGCGCAGCCGTGGAAGCAAACAGAGTCGACATCGGAGACGCAACGACGTGGTCATTTTCATCTTCATCTTCACCTGAAACACCGTCGATAACTCTGCTCTCGTCTGTCTTGTAGATCAGGGATAACACCAGTTCTCGAAGAGCCTTGAGAGCATCGATGTATCGCATGAAGCTCTTTGCGTTGCGTACGTCAGCATCGGTCAAGACTGTCGGTAAATTGCGGAAGATCGTCTCCACCACCTCGCCAAGTAGTTCCTGTTCGCTTGGATCGTGGCGGCCAGGGGCTGTTTGTACACGTTGCCATTGATGGAAGAGCTCTTTCATCACCGCAGCGTGGCGGTCGGTTGTGATCACATCTAGTACTGCACGGCTTGATTCCATCTCCCCTGCGAGTGCGTTTTCAGTTGTTCCCTGTCGATTCTGGCTGATACATTGTCTTTGAGCGTCCTGAAGCAGCTGATGGAACTGGAAGAGCTCATTACGGAACTGGCCGTGGAGTTGGTCACGCAGCGTGGCAGTCGCATACACAGGCAACGATAGCGACGCTATGGCGTGGACGCTCTGCAACTTCACGTGGCGAGGAGAGACCTTGGCCTGAAGGCGTCGCTGTTGGTGATGTTGGTTTGAGCTCGGATGAGGCGGCTGGAGCCCGCCCAAGTCCCAACTGAGAGACGGAACCGGGCCTCGCGGATGGAGTCGCAGTGGCGACGAGCCATTGGAACCACCGGTAGGTGCAGGCGGCGTGGGCTCCATGGAGCAACGGCTGATGGCGCAAAGCGTTGTCTGTTGGAGTAGAACAGAGTGTCTTCATTCTGGCGAGGCAGCAAAAATACTTGGAAGCAGCATGCAGCCGAAAATACCCCAAATCGGGAATTGCCGATACACTGTAAACCGGAAATTTAGGATACTGGCCCATGCTATGCTGGTGTTCGTGTTGGGGCCCTCAATTCCCGAGCTCCAGAGACTGGAGTGGTGTTGCCCGCAACGCAGTTGCTGCATGTCCTCGGAGCATTATTGTACTGGACATTCAGTATCTTTCATTGACGTGTCCGACTTGATCTGTGATGATCATAGCGAAGAGAAGGTGCATCGGTCCAGGTTGAAGGAGTTCAGTTCGGTGCGGACAATGCTCTCATCAAAACCATCACGCTGGAGTAGAACCAGGGAATGAACCCATGAGCCACTGGCCAGACAAAGGAAATAAGTCATTGTGGTGGTTGAAAGAGCAATATGTTTGTATGTTTGGATGTGGTTATGGGCTCTGAGACTCGGGGACAGACACTGTAAGTTGGTGCAAAAGGCCGTCGCATGGGTAGCAGCGTCGGGCTTTTTCATATGTACACAGGCCGCCCGTGTTCGAGGAGGAATATGCAAGCTGGAATATGCGGAAATGCAGGACTCGTGGAGCTCTCGTGGTCCACGGGGTGAAGGGGAGCACACCGCTTAGGCGAACGAAGGCGAGCGGAACTTCTGTGCCGCGCGGCTGAGTGGCTGCTGGGTCTGGTGCCAGTTGGCCATCAAGCACACGTAGTCGCCTTCGAAGGTCGCCTGCGTGTGGCCGCCCTTGCGCTTGTAGTTGAGGTCGTCGTCGGCCGCAACCACATCGTTGTTGAAGATCTGGATCTTGCTGGTCTCAAGTGCCGCGCGGTCCGCGTACACACTGACCGAGTACTTGGCGGGACGGAAGCAGCGCAGCACGTTCTTGAGCAGCGAGTCGTAGCAGCGCAGACGCGCGTTGGTCTCGAAGCTCACGTAGCTGCAGTGGCTCTCGGGCGTGATGTGGATCGTGTAGTACGCATCGAACAGGATGCCGTTCATCGAGTAGCCACACGGGTCGAACGCAAAGTCGTCCAACGTCGCGCCCGGCACGAGGTCACGGATGCCGCTCTCCACGGTCATGCGACGCGACGTGATAGTCGGGTCCTCGCTCTTGAAGAAGCGCTTGGCCACGGTCGGGTGCATGTCCTGCATGAGCACGTGGAGCGTGCTCTCGTTGGCGCCAGGGGTACCCTTCAGCGGGTTACGCTCGGCGATCGATGGCAGCAGCAGCGGCTTCTTGTTGTCCGGGTGTTCCTCAGCATCCCAGACGTAGATGTACCAGTGGTCGTGGTTCAGCGGACCGAGCACGTGCGCTGTACCCTCTGGGAAGAACGTGTTGAGGTACTCCACTTCGGTTTGGTAGGACGTGTGCGGGTACTTCTGCTCCTCTGGGAAGCTGTAGTTCTTGCGCGAGTAGCTCACCCACTGGATCTCCATGCCCAGTGCATCAGCAAACTTCTTGATGAACGGCAGCGTGAGCAGCAGCGTCGTGGTGCCGCAGGTCTTGATTACGATCTTGTGCGAGTACACGAACAGACTCGACTCGGACAGCACGTAGGCGTCGATGTGTTCGTTGCTGGTCTTGGAGAGGATCATGCACTGGCCGGCCTCGAGCATCGCGTCGATATCCGCGCGGCTCACATCACGGAAGCCATTGGGCGCGCCGACCCCGAGCTTGAAGTCGATCTCGAGGTTCTTCTCCGGTCCTTCAAACGAGTTGGGGATGGCGATGGCGTCAGACTCGGACTGCGTCGAGCTGGCGTCATCGTCCACTGAAACCAGCTTGATGGGCTCCGGGAAGACGTTGGCCATTTATTCTGCGGGAGAGGGTGGTGGTGTTGTTGCGAAGGGTGTGACGTGGGAGTAGTGCCTGTTAGGCTGGTTCGTCGCAGGCTCCGGTGAAGAAGAAACCCGTGAAGATGTTGGTGGGATCAACGATGTCGACGCGGCTTAGGAGTGTGTCCTTCAACAGCATGAACCAAGGTCTCGCGGTGCGCGCGGGAGTAGTTTCAACTCGAATGGTGGAGAGGAACCGAAACGGGGACGTACGTGCCAAGCTTGCGGTCTCCACGGAGCAACTGCACTGCGTTTGGTCGTTCTGCACTCAAGCGACGAGAGAGAGAGAGACCGATAAACACACACAGACGCTGAGGGCGGCGAACAAACTTGTCTCGCGTTGCCAACGGACTGGGGAAGAGAGACGAAGTGGGAGACTGCTGGAAAGACTGAAGACTGGAGGCGCGTGGGCTTCGAGTCGCAGTGCACAGGGGGGGTAATACGGAAATGGCAGGGTTGGCAGGAGGATCCAACAGCAAAAGGCAAGGCAAAGCGGCACGAGAGACTCAAAACGGAGCAATCGGCAGTTGGCTCCACAGGCCAGGGGCTCCGCTGGGGACGGCGGCCAGAGAGCGGCACGTATGGCCGTCCTCCACCAATCGCTGGTGGCTGGGCAGCCGGAGATCGGAGACCGCTCGAAGGCCAGTGTCACATAGCCAGGCCAGAGGTGGTACTGAAGAGCTGTTTTAACCAATGAGCTCCTCGCAAAGATTCGAATACGCGAGGTTATTTGCTGTATGGTGAGGTTTTGCCTGCAATCCGCACCAGATGACCTCATCAAGTAACGATTCGTTATCACAGTACATGGACTCGTCCTCGCTGATATCGACATGTCGGACGGTGGGATAAACACCTGGGGACAGGTCGGATCCTGTACTGGTTCAAGTATTGAGATAGGAGAAAGATCGCGAGAAAGGCAACATGCACCGATCTTCAGATTTGCATAGCGCCAGTCCGACCAGTCATGGGACCAACTTCGTTGGTGGCCCCTGCACAGCCGCAACGTTTCAGGATCAATGGGACGGTATGCGGCGTGGTAGATCCCAGCAACGGCCGCCATATCGCACGCGATGACTGCTGTCTCAGGGAGACTCTCATAGTGACGTCGCATGCGAAGAGTATGGGACCGTTCACATTCACAGTGGCGCCATCTCCCGGCATCAGCATCGCAGGGAAGTACCCTGTATTCGGACACGTATCAGCGTGATGTGGTTAGGATTTGAATATCAGGATATCAGTTCGAAAATGCGATCATGGTTTGCATGTTGTTTGCACCATCGAATATCTTATGCGCACGGTCGCGGACGCGGTCAGCGTGACCAGTCGCAGGCCAAGCGCCGCGCTCATCCTGTTCCGCCTCCACAGCCAATCGCAAAGACCTGTTGATCTGCGTGGCACGCATCGTCGACGCTGGTGGCGCGGCTCTTCAAGTCGCCGACACTTCAACTTCGCGCACCATCTCTTCTGCCTGCGGTGACTGGCTCGGTGTCGCTGTTTCCGACGCGACGCTGCCGTCGCCGCTCACTACCGGAATGCAGTGGACGATCTCCGCTTTATCCTCCGGTGTTTCCTCCTCCGTGATGAAATGCGGGTGGTTACACACCGTCGGAGTGGAGATCTTGATCGTGTACGTGCACGTTTGTGTCTCCTTCACTGAGAGTATGTGGTGGTTGGTGCTTCCTTGATTGCAATAGAAGAGCACGCGCGACTTGCGTGGCTTCGAGACGTCAAACTCCTTGCAGTGGGTTCCGCCCGTGTACAGTTCCGCGTATGCAGGACGAGCGGCGTCGTGCGTGGCATCGATTGGTTCCATGACAAGCGCACCGCCCTTCTCCTCCAACTCCTCATTCTTCTTCTGATCAAACGAGCCGAGAGAGAACTCCGCCGTCAATTTGCCGTCGTTTTGTCGGTGGTACTGACGAATACCCTGGCCAAAACAGAACTCGTACGTCCACCATCCTTCATTGCGCTTGACACACGTGTGAACCTCGTTCAAAGGTCGAAGCAGCGAGTCAACAGTGAATTTCTCGTCTTCGTCATCACCACCGACGTACTTGGGGTTGCAGAACACTCGCGAGGTGATCACAAACCCTGCTGGCTCTTTGATCTTGTCGCCACGTACACGCCAGAGCGCACCACCGACGAGATCGTCTTCTGATGAAGTGCTGCAAACGAACTGGAGCTTGATATCTCCCTCCTGGCCGCCAGCTTTGCCCTTTGGCGTGAACACTTGCGTGTACACCGGCTTCTTGTAACCCTTGACTTTCTCGTAGACGTATTCGTGTGCAAACTCATCAAATGGCAGCGTGGTCTCCTCCGAGTCAGACGCATAGGACGCCAGCTCCTGGACTTCGTGCGCCTTGTCAGCCTTTCCTTTCGCTGCGACTTCCGCCCCTGCAGCGCCTTCCTTCTTAGCAGGCTTCTGGCCTTGAGTCTTCAAGCTGACCTTGCGGATGAGCACTCCGGGGCAGATCTCGTAGACCCACATGTCCACTGGATCCATGTACTGGAGACACATCGGGCGGACTTTTTTCGAAGCTGCACGGGCAAACGAGATGAAAGAGCTGCTGTCCTGAGCGCCAGTCTGGCTGGCGTCTGCGATCTGCTTGGCTGCAGCCTTGGCCGCTGCTCGCTCTTCCTTCTGCAGCGGCGAGAACGGCACGAAGCACTCGAAGCGCTGGCCGGACTCGGTCGTCATGGGCTGCGTGCGGAACTGGTCGGTGGCGTCTGGCGGCGGCACAAAGCCATCGCGACTCGAATGGATTTGCACGACGTAGCTGGGGTCTGCAACAGGAAGAGACGACGCTGAGGACGCGGCTGCATGGGCGCTGGAGGCGACGCCAGCGATCAGGAGAGCGAGGCGCATGCTGCTCTTCCCCACGCTTGAGCTTCCTTACGTGGCGTCGTATGC
>JAADXI010000609.1:0-17931 GCA_023337615.1 Pythium brachiatum | reverse complement strand
TGTCCAAACGTAAGCTGGACCTCATCCTGCGGTTCACGCAGGAGACGCTGCAGTCCCAGAAGAAGCTCCTGCTGCAAGTGCAGGCGCTAGAAAGGCAACTGCTGGAGTTACAGTCGCATCACCACTCCCTGGGGCACTAATTGTCAAAAACGATCTTGACAGCAGGCTCCAAAGAAGTTGTTTCACGATGGCGCGCGGACAGAAGCGACTCACGGAGGATGGCGGGGACGCGTACTCGCAGCTCAAGCGGCGGATGTTAGCCCAGGCGAAGGCGGAGAGCGAAGGTACTATGTCCCGAGTCTACGGGGGAATGAGCATTGCGGCAGAGCAAGCCATGCTTCGTGAAATGGAGCGAGCGAATGCGACGATAGCGAGCCTTCACGGGAAGCTGGACACGCTTGCGTCGACAGTATCCGCTCAAGTCGTCCAGTTTCTGCGAGAGAACTACGTGATCATGCCGATAACTGCGAATGTGACGCGCCGCGATGTGGAGGCCAAGTTTGAAGAGGTCAAGAACGACATTCTAGCAGCCTTCGAAGCACGTCTACAAGCAGCACGAGGTGCAGCAAGCGACCAAGCAACCGCTACAGCTAACGTAAGTGGTGGCTCAGCTCTTGAGCCACGACAGGAACCAGAGACCAAGACAGAAGCCCCGGTTGTTGGCGTTGCTATTCCAAGTATCAAGACTGAGGTCCCAAGCATGAAGACAGAAGCGCCTCAACCCGGAACTGAATGGAAGACGTGGAAGTGGCCGAATATCGACGAAGAACGACTCGTGCCAAACGACTGGGAGTTCCCCGCTCGATCCACTGCCCAGCGGATGTGGAAATCTGTGGCACTTCGGTGACAGAACCACTGGAATCCGCCCGTACAAACTGCTCCGCAGGGGATTGGAGATCCACAGCGCCCATGGTATGCGCCTCACTCGTGTCAAGACAGTGATGGAGTATTTGGAAAATACAGCACGAGCGCTCGCAAATGGCTCGACGGTCACAGCGATCTCGGACATGTCGATCCCAGACTCCGACGCGCTCTTCACTCGCGCGTACGAAGCTGCATTGCCCAAACTCTTTCCGGAGTCAACACCTCGTCTCCCGTACGAGATTCCGTGCGGCACGCTGTACACCAAGATCCTCCAGGCGAGGGCGAAGGAGTGAGCTCTCCGATATGGTTTCAGAAGCTATTATACTTGTCGGCTACTGCAATGGCGTTGAGAGCCGATCAGTTGGATTTCATACTTGTATTGAATTGAATACGACTCTTCCTTATCGGCTGCCGGCCTTCTTTCGTCGTGTCTGCTGCTTGGCGAGCTTGGTGAGCATGCCATTCGTGACTTTGATACCCAGTGCCTTTGGAATGAGCTCCTGCGGCGCGAGCAGCTCATCCGACTTGGTGGTGAACGTGTTGAGGAACTGCATCACTTGGTCGATGGGCTTGCCCACGATGTGTGGCTCCGAGATTTGGAGAAGAGCGAGCGCCACGCGCAGCATGATCTTCCAGTTGTTCTCAAACAGGAAGATGTCCCACATCTTGTCCAGCGTCTCTCGAGGCAACACATTTAGATACAGGAACAGCGTCTGGAACCAGCCGACGATGAACATCTCGATCATCACGCGTTCGTTCTCGAAGTGCTCACTCAACGCCGGCACTGCGAGTTCAAAGAGTCGCTGGCACTGATAACAGTGCAGTTGCAGCTTCGAGAGCCCTGGGCAGAATAGCTGACGCAGACCGTAGTTCTCAAAGAGGGCGACCAAGATCCAGAACGCGCTCTCGACTTCGACACGCGAGGCTGCCTGCCCCGTGGAGCGTGTGGGGCTCGTAGGTGGGCTAGAGAACGCAGCGTCGCGATCTTGCTGGGCCGCTTTGCGCGCGAGTTTCGCCGCCTCTCGAGCTTCGCTGCTCTTCTTGACGTGGTCGAGTACATGCGCAGCGACGTAGTCCATGCCCTGGCAGTACCCGACGTCTGGGAAGCGTCCCGACAGCGCGTGGAGAATGTCACTGAGCTGGTTGATCAGCTCCTGCTCCGTATCTACCACGACCTCCTTGTTCTCGCCCACCGCGCGCTTGTGCGGCGCTACACGGCCATACGTTCGCCGCACGTCTGTGAGAATGAGCTCCGTGCACTCGCCCTTGGACTTGGCCATCTGCAGATACGTCTCGAAATCCAGCTCCGATGTCTGGCGCACTTTCTTCACATTCGCGACGTGCTCCCAGAACGAGAAGCGCAGATGCGCAGGCATTTCTCCGTAGCGTACACAGAACCGCCACACGCGCTTCTCCGAGCGGATGAACGCGCGACACGCGTGGTTCACCAGGCTCATCCGCGCCAGCACGTGGACGTCTCCACAGAAAAGCAGGATGTTGCCCAGGATGTAGGGCGTCGCCAGACACTTCTCGACCGCCGGTAGCTGCGCGGCATTGGCTTTGCCCACGCTGACGTTGCGATTCCGATCTGCAATTCCAAGATACAGCTTAAAAACGGGCGATCTATCTCTACCAATGGACCATAGGAGGACGTACTGGTTAGCATGCGCGGCATGAGCTGGTACGTGGTGGGTTGTCCGTGTCGGTACTGCTCGAGGAACTCGCTGTTGGCTCGCGCTGGATTGTCCACAAACAACACCTCAATCGGCGTCTCACCCAGAAAGTCGTTGACGACGTGGAGCCCCATGGTCTGGAACTTCTCGGCCACGGGCGCTGCCGACGCGAGCTTGGTCTTGAGCATGGACCAGCCCTGCGTAGAGCCGACCTTGACTTTGCTCAGTGCCGGCTGCATCCGCTCGCGTCCGATAGTCGCCGCTGCGCATTCCAATCAATCAGTAGACAGTGAGACACCCTGACACCAAGATCGAGACATGGCTACACTCTAGTTGAAGAGCTACACTACTGTAGCTCACCTGCGGACGCGGACGAGCGCACGCGGTCGATCGACGGCTGATACCGCTCGAATCTGTCGATAGAAAGAGCCATCTATCAGTGAATTCCACTCATTACGACACAGCACATCTCATAAAAGTCAAGCCTACGCACTTCTTGCTGGTCTTCTCCTTCATCTGCATCATGTGCGGCGTGATGGTGTTGCGCGCCATTGTCGCGCGGTCCTTCATCAGTCCAAACGCGTTCGTGAACGTCGACGGCTGCAGTCCGTGGTGGCCGCCGTCACCACCCAAGTGCTTGCCCGTCATCGAGTCCTACACAGCCACCCACACGTGAGACTCAGTCCAAGCATTTACTAGCCACCCACACGCCAGCACCATGCACATACCTCAGAGGAAGACGACGACGTCGCTGTGGTCTCCGACATGGAGTTCTGCATTCCGTGGTTCTCGTGCTACTGTAATTGACCACTGGCCCGTGCGCTGGTGGCGCTGCTGGCTGGTGAGATCTTGCTCGTTCTCCGCCTCTCCGTGCCGCCTTTCCCGCTGCGCGCTTTCTTCCGTGGTCTCTAGACACTCTCTTGGTCTCGCTCTCGCCCACGCGATACTTAGCAGCTTCCAGTGCGGGTGGCTCGCTTCCGAAGCCAAGCCTTTTCCTCTCGTGCTGATTGCTTGAAGCAAGTGAGCTCGTGACTCACCAGCGCATTCCCACCCACAGTCTCACTCACAGTCCGGTCAGGTATTCTGGGCGGCCGTCCTCAGAAATGAGACTCAGACATCTGAAACTAAGTGGTGTGGGCCACATAAAACCTAGCACCGCGCCTTTACACTCGTTTTGTGACACCCTGTTTGAATGACAGCGAACTTACTAAAGTATACACGTTCGGCGCCATGTATAGGTGTGACGTATACTCCCCCTTCCATCTCGCGCACATCAAGACACGTTGCAGTGGGCAGGCAGCTCTTCATCTCCATCGGCGTGGATCTCCCGGCTCCTACTGCTCCTCTGCGTCTAGGCGACAGGCGCAAGTGGCAGCATGAACTGCGTGAAGGGAGAGATCCACAATGTGCTGTCCATGATGCGCGTGAACGCGCGCTGGGCATCGGCCGACCGCTTCAAGCAGGAGATCCCGGCGGCCACGCAGTCGCCCATGATGCGCGCCTTCAAGCAGCTCCACTACGAGCTGCAGTGGGTCACCGACCTCTCGGACGTCGACACCGTCACGTACCTGCTGCCGTTCATCATGGTCATCGAGTCGGACCGCACGAGCGGCTTCATCACGGGCGCTGCGATCTCCAGTCTCAACAAGTTCCTCATCTACGGACTCATCACGGCCGACTCGCTGCGGGTCGACGTGGCCATCAACCGCATCGCTGTGTGTGTGGCGCGCTGCCGCTTTGAAGAGACCCACCGTGCTGACGACGAGGCCGTGCTCATGAAGCTGCTGGAGCTGGTCGAGTATTGTCTGCGCAGCGACGCCGGCCACCTTATCACGGGCGAGAACGTGTGGAAGATGATGCAGCTCTGCTACAGCATCAGCTGCCAGCCGCGGTCGTCGCTGCATCTCTGTCGCGCGGCCGAGAACACGCTCGCCCATGTGATCCTCACAGTGTTTGACCGCATCGACCAGCTCGAGCCTGTCGTGGAGACCGACCGCACGCCCCAGCCAAGCAGCGGAGTCCACGGACCACCGGAACGGCCGCGCGCAACCGGCTACAGCATCCCATTGCTGGAGCAGATCCTCACGTTCCTGTCCAGTCTCATTTCCCCAGCCGCTAAGGACGACGTGACCTGCATCCTCGGCTTGAGACTCATCAACATTGTGTTGGAGACGGCCGGTACAGGACTGAGTAACCACCCTCGACTCGTGACAGTGCTCCAGGGCGACCTATCCAAGTATCTGCTGCAGAACTCCGAGACGGAAGACCTGGCGATCCTCTCGCTGACGCTGCGCGTGGTGTTCAACCTGTTCAACTCGATCAAAGACCACTTGAAGGTGCAGCTCGAGGTGTTTTTCACGAGCGTCCACATGCGGATCATCGACTCGCCGTCGTGCACCGATGAGCAGAAGGAACTGGCGCTCGAGTCACTGCTCGAGTTCTGTCGCGAGCCGGCGATGATGCTGGATCTGTACATCAACTACGACTGCGACGTGCACTGCACGAACCTGTTTGAAGTGCTGTGCAAGTCACTTGCACGTAATTGCCAGGCAACGGAGAGCCCCAACGGAAGCCTGAACGCGCTCACGCTTCTGTGTCTCGAAGGATTGCTGGCCGTGATCGAGTCTATCGCGCGTCGCTGTCCGCTCGGCGCTAATGCCGCCACCATCGAAGTCGCGGGTTTGCAGGGAGCAGACCTTGCGCGCTTCACGTCGAATGGCCCGCCCAGTGAGATCGCGTTGGAAGATATCTCGCCGCTGTCGTCGGTCCGCGATCTGATGCAGTTGGTGATGTCCAACAGCGACACCGAGTCGGATGCAGACCCAAACGAGCTGCCGAGCGGTAGCACTCTCAGCACGGCGGGTGGCAGTGATGGCAATGTTGCGCCACGCGGTGGTACGATGGACCAGCTTGCGTGGCTTCACACCGCTCGAGAGCGAACGGCGGAAGTGCTTCAGCAGCGCAAGCGCACGAAGAAGCGCTACGCACTGGCGGCCGAGAAGTTCAACACGGACCAGAAGAACTGGATCTCGTACGCGCAAGAAATGGAGCTGCTGCCTGAACAGCTCACGCCCGAGACGGTCGCATCGTTCTTGCTCCACACTCCCGGCCTGAACAAGACGCTCATCGGCGACTACCTCGGAGACGGACCGCCCGAAAAGTACCCTTTCAATACGGCTGTGCGCGACGCGTACATTGCAATGCTCGACTTCCGGGGAGCTGGCTCGTTGGATGAAGCGCTCCGTATGTTCCTCGCGCGGTTCCGCCTTCCAGGTGAGGCCCAGAAAATCGATCGTATGATGGAGGCGTTCTCGAAGCAGTTCCAGGCACAATGCGACTCGTCGGGGCCGCTTGTGGATGCCGATGCAGCCTATGTGCTCGCGTTCAGTACCATCATGCTCAACACCGATTTGCACTCGGACCACATCGCCAAGAAGATGAGTCTGGAAGAGTTTATCCGCAACAACCGCGGTATCAACGGCGGCAACGATCTTCCTCCGGAGTACCTGACGACACTGTACAACAACATCAAAGACCACGAGATCCAGATGCAGCACGACGTGTCCGATTTCAGCGAGCAGTTCACAGTGGACCGCTACTCAACACAGTGGGAAGGAGTGCTGAAGCGATCGGAGAATGTTGTCGGCGCGAGCTTCACGTCGAACTCGAGCATCCTCAAGCTTCGTGCTGGACTGTACGAGAAGGATATGTTCACGCTGATCTGCGATGCCACGATCAAGTGCATCTCGCTCGCGTATGAGAAGTCTTGTGATGCTACAAACATGGAGCGCGCGCTCGAAGGTCTCAGCAACTGTGCCAAGATCGCACTGTACTACGACATGAGCGAGCTCTTCAACAAGATCATGGCATCACTGTCCACCTACTTCCTCACGTTTGCCCACGGCATTCTGAACGGTGAGAAGATCTTCATCATCCCTCCGAAGTCTCAGAATGGAGCGAGCGGTAACGTGCGGCGAGCTACGGCGGTGCCTCCCGGATCGAGCAATGGTACGAATCGTCGCCGTTTGAGCAGCGTCGAAAACGCCAGTGAGGAAGAAGAAGAGTCCGAGGCTGATGTGAATGCTCGTCGCCCTTCTGGTGATAACGCCGAGAGCTACGGAGCCACGCTACACTCGTCAATGGGTGGGGATGATAACGCGCGTGGGGCCAAGATGCGACGTGCGCTGCTTTCGCTCAAGTTGCTGTTTCAGTTCGTTCAGCAACGCCACGAGTCCTTCCGCAAGGCCTGGGCGAGTGTGATCGAGTGTGTGCTGATGTTCAACGAGTTGGACGTCGTGCCCACGTCGTTGGTGGAGATGGATGACTTTGTCGATGCGCGTGGTGTACCGCTGCCGCCGATCCAAGGAGCTACTGGAAGCCAGCCGTCGCCTACTCCTGCTGGAGCGTCCGCTTCTTCCGTCACGGGTGTATCGGGTAAGGCGCGTGAACGCTCTCGGCGTGTGGCTGAAAGACAAGCCGCGATCCGCAGCCGCATGAAGTCGATGCAGTCTGCCAACGGCGCCGCTGGCCACCACACGAGTTACGGAAGCACGAGCCAAACGAACAGTGGATCGATCTGGGACTCACTGTCATCGTATCTCTGGGCGGATGAAGACAAGGTCGATGAGAGCTTCTCGCTGGTGAGCAAGATCCTTCGCGAGGCGGTCGTTAAGCTCGGTGGAGGTGTACTGGAGAAGGAAAACTGGCTGCGAATGGTGCGCAAACTCCACGAGACGTCGCTCCTGAGTCTGTTGGACACGCTTCTCACATGCCGCGATCCCTTTAAAGGCTTGCTATTGCGGGCACCAAATGCCGACGGGTCCGTCCCAGCTCCCTCAAGCACTCCAGCAGCCGCTGCTGGCGCAGTCGTCGATCCGATGATGCAGGAAAATGCGATCCTGGTGCTGGAACTGAGCGTGGAGCTGATCCTCGTGAACGTCCACCGCATCGGCTCGCTGGATCTGTGGTCCCGCTTCCACAAGTACGCGCAGAAGATCTTGGAGACTCCATGGAACGAGCTCCACCACCACCTCCACGGTCTGGCCGAACGCGTCGTTGTGCACATTCTTCGGGTGAGTATTCGCCTCTTCCACGACGAGAAGATCCGCCCTCAGCTCATGAAGACGCTGCACGTGCTGCTGGATATGGACGAGGAGATGTACCGTGCGCTGAGCGACCGCATGGCCATCGGCATCAACATGCTGCTCAAGGCCAACCTCGTGTACATGCACGAGTTCCACGAGTGGAACGTGCTCATGGGCATTCTCGAGAACGTGGTGCAGTATAAGAACGGCCGCGCATCGTGCTGGGAGAGCGTCAAGCTGCTTGCTGAGGGCGGCCATCTGAACGACGAGAACGTGACGCTGTGGATCGCGACGTGCCTGCGGTTCGTGAGCCACCGCACGCCGTTCTCGGTGGACGCGTTGCGGTTGCTTCAGGGTCTGGCGGCCAGTGACAGCGCCTACAAGATGGACGGCCGCGCGTGGCTCGAGGTCATGCGTGTGATGCTGAGCTACTTGAACGACGACCGCGCGCCGATCGCCAAGACTGCGTGGGAGTGTTTGTACAATTCGCTGTTGCTGCCTGGCGTACCGGTCGCCAATGAAACGTGGAAGCACTGCTTCGAAGATGTGATCTTCACGTTCGACGACCAAGTGAACGAAGGCGTGTGGCGTCACTCGAAGGAAGTGTCGCTGTACAGCGTCACGCTTCTGTCCAAGACCTTCCTGCACAACCTCAACGTACTCGTGGAGCTCGCCGACTTCAACGCGCTGTGGCTGAACATTTTGCGGCGTCTCGCCCACAAGCTCCGTGTCGCAGGGCCGCTGGCGTCCTCATCCGCCCAGGCGGCGACCGTGTTTGAGACGACGCTCCAGTCGCTGTACAACATGCTGTTGATCCTGCAGGCCGAGAACGTGCTCGACCGTGAATACACGACGCCCGAGGGCGAGACGCGCACGTTGTTCGAGGCCACGTACGCGGTCGTGGACGACGTGATCCCGCATATGAAGGAGCAGTTGGGACTCATGCCTCCCCCACCAGAGCCAGTCCCTGAAGAGCCTCAGCCAGTGGCAATCGAGGGACGTGAGGAGGAGTCGCAGACTGTGCCGGAGCCAGCGGAGACCGTGGCGGAGACCGTGGCGGAGATGGCTGAGATGGCGGAGGTGGCTGAGCCTGAAGCAGCCCAGGTCGACGCGGAGACGGTGAGCAGTCTGGCGATGGACGAAGACGTTTTGGCGGAGCACTTTCGATTCACGAACGTAGTGGAGACGCAGCTCCACGAGCAACAGGAAGACGAGTTCCCGACGCTGCTGCCATCAGCACCCAGCAGTCGAACGAGCAGCAGCAGCCACATCCTCGAGGCCGAGATCACCGAGGCTGTGTGAAAGTTGGCGTCCGTATCTTAGAGTCCGAATCCATATCTTGTTTTGTACAAACCGTATTCAACACGGTCGTTTTCGAGGTTACATTCTGGAAGGTTGGCGTGCAGATCGCGGATTGGCTGAAAGTGGTCTCAATACCGGTATTCGTACCGGTATTGTGGGGCGAAATGTCGAAGGAGTGTGCCGGTTATTAGACCCTCGGAGTCCGACCGCCATTTTGGTGTGGCGGATCCTGACATCAACGGCACCTTTTTTTTTTTGGCGAAAATGGCGAGCGCAGCGGCGACGGAGAAGCTTCTTGACACGGCGGTGGCGGTGGATGCAGTAGCGATGGAGAGTGAGAAGGCACCTGAGGTGGTAGAGAAAGAAGCGGCAGTGTCGCCCGTGGCGGTCGCGTCTCCAGAGGCGGCGCCAGTGACGAGCAAGCGCGCGGCAAAGAAGAGCAAGAAAACCCCGAAGACCGACGACGCGGCGGGCGATGCGGACGCTGAGGAGAGCAAGAACATCGCAGCGACGATCGACCACCCGTACCTGAGCTTCCTGCACAAGCGCATCCGCCTGTACAAGAAGAAACTGGAGAAGATCAAGGCGCTGGAGGCTGCCAAGGCCACGGAAGGCAAGCAGCTGAACGACCAGCAGCAAGAACTGGTCGGTTCCAAGGCGCTCGTGGAGAAGATGATCGCGGAGTTTGAGTCGCTGCGCGAGCAGTTCATTGAGGTGTTTGTGAAGGAGGAGGCGGCCAAGGGACTGGCTGAGAAGACCAAGGAGGAGAAGCAGCCAAAGGTGCCAGTACCAGTACCAGTGGTGGAGGTTAAGAAGGAGGAGGTTAACCCTAAGAAGGAGATGAAGGAGGAGGAGATCACGGATGAGAAGGTGCCGCGCGACGCGTTCGCGTACGTGGAGGATCTGCTGCGCACGCTGCACGCCGTGACGCTGCACCAGGCGCTGGGTGAGGACGTGCCGATGGTGTTAGATTATTTCTCCAAGGTGCTGCTGGGCACGACGCGGCCACCGGCGGAAGTGCCGTTCGAGGAGAACCTGGCCGAGTCGCTGGAGGAGGCCACGCGCTACCTGACCAAGAGCGACAAGCCCGTGGTGATGGACGTGACGTACCAGGATCTGCGCGCCATGGTGGAGAAACTGGGTGCCCCGGCGCAAGAGCAAGTCGTGGAGAAAGCGGTGGAGGAGACGGTGGCAGCGGCGGTTGTTCCAGTGGTGGCGCCGGCGGCAGAGGAGCTCCCGCACATCAACTTCTTCACGGACTCGGAGCTGATTGACGCGACGACGGAGGACAAGGTCAACGAGCACCAGGCGGCACCGGAGGCCATCGAGACGCCAGTGTCGGAGGAGGAGCAGCCGCAGGTTGAAGAAGCGGTGGTCGCGACGACAGTGACTGCTCCTGTGACGAAGAAACCGCGTAGCCGCAAGCCGAACCCTGCGGCGACTGGATCGGGCGATGAGAAGCCCCCACAGCGTCGCCGCTCGCAGAACCGCAACAAGAACCGCAGCAACGACAACAGTCCGCGTGGCACGGGAGAAGGCAAGACGCTGGAGGGCGGCAAGGGCGAGACAAACGGCTCCACCAAGCCGCGTCGCTCTCGAGCACCACGTTCGAATGACGAAAACGGCGGCTCGCACAACGCCAACCGAGCCTCTAGCGCAGGCCCTCTCTCGGATCGCCCAGTGCGAAAGCCTCAGCCGCAGCACAAGGAGGTGGCTCAGGCATAGAGCTGTTTGAGAAGAGAGAAAGAAGATGAAGGTGATGAAGGATGGAGAAACGGAAGAAGAGAGGGAGGAAACATGAAGAAGGCGTCGAGTGGAGTTTTAATAACTTAGGATAACGTTACAGTAGCAGTTGAAGTGGAGACGCCCACACCACATCAAGAAGAAGCCTCGCCGCCCCGAGCGAAGCCAGCAAGGGACATACGCAGGTGAGGGATGTAGTGTGGGCGGTGGCGTAGCGTAGCGTACGTGTAGTCGTCAGGAGACGTAGAGCGAGGAAGCAAATGGAGCGGAGGGGCAGTGGAGGTGGGGTACGTCATGTGGTTACGTTGGTTACACTCTGAACAGCTCATTTCGCCAATACAACGTGGGACAACGCAGCACTTGAACTGATCCCATCAGTCCTCCTGGTGAGAATGGGCGGCGGCTGCATCGTGGGTCTCGCGGTGACGCTCATGGCGACGAAGATCGTCGTGTGGGTTACGATCACGCGCAGCTTCTCCTCAACTGCAGTGAACGTCGTGTACGTCGTGGCCACGGCGCTGATGCTGTGGACGTACGCGCTCGCCATGTTCACGGACGCCGGGCCGCCGCAGTGGGGCGTCGACAGCCGCGTGCGAGCCGCGGAAGAGGGCGACGAGGATGCGGACGAAGACGCCGAGAGCCCGCGCAGCGGCGGCGGCTACTGCGAGCGCTGCGACGCGCTCAAGCCGGCGCACGTCCACCACTGCTCGGCCTGCCGCCGCTGCGTGTATCGAATGGTGAGTCTCGCTTGTGAGCTGCTCGCGGTGAAGAGATATAACTACCTTTAGATACTGATCGCTGATGAGATGCTGTGGTTTGATGCTGTGCAGGACCACCACTGTCCGTGGACGAGCAACTGCGTGGGCTACACCAACAAGAAGTTCTTCTTGCTGTTTCTCGTGTACACGTCCGTGAGTTCTCTGACGTTCACGTCGACCGTCACGCGCGTGCTGTTCGCACACAAGGACGACGCGCCGGCGCACGCTGTGCGCCACGAGCACAAGCAGCTGCTGCAGCTCGCGTGGTCGCTGTCGCTGGCCATCGGCAGCATTCTCGCCGGCTACTTCTGCTTCCACTTGTGGCTGCTGCGCCAGGGCAAGACCACGCTCGACTTTCTCACGGGACGACCCGGCGAGTTCGCGCGGTATCCGTTCTGGCTCCACGCGCGCGTGTACTGCGGCAGCAACGTGTTGCTGTGGTGGCTGCCTGTTCCACCGAAGCTGACCAGTCGACTGCGTGGACGTCGAGAGGCCCAGCAGCTCATGCTGTAGCGAAGAGCTCACTAGGATCAACATAAAATAAGTGCTTGTTTTTGGGTTGCTGATTACTTGGCTTGTGTGGATGATACATTTGCCTGTGTAGGTTGCTGAGTAGACAGCTCAAATCCGCTACGGTTTGTCCTTCTTCTTGTCCTTCTTCTTGTCTTTCTTCTTTTCCTTCTTGCGCTTCTTGCGCTCGTTCTGGAGGTCTTCGAACGCCGCGTTGTACGTCGGCACCTTGCTCTCGTACAGCGTCTCCAGCTCCACGGCCATCGAGTGCACGGGCTCGCCCACGCGGTTGAACGTCTTGGCGTTGTGGACCATGAGCTTGATGTCGACCGTGAACTGCTCGATCTTGGAGTACTCGGCGCGCTCCACCTTCTCCTTGATCCGCGTGAGATCCATCGGGTCTTTCACATAGTCAAAGTAGTTGGGCACACCCAGCCGCTTGCAGTTGTCCTTGGTGATCTTCGAGATGAACGGGTTGCCCGGCTTGCCGCTCACGATCCAGCCGCTCCACGTGAGCGCGCGCAGCTCCGCGATCAGCGGCGCCAGCACGTTCTGCAGCAGTTCGCCGTCCTCGCGCTTGCGCTTCTCCTTCTTCTTGTCCTTCTTGTCCTTCTTGTCCTTGTCGTCCTTGCTGCGGCCACGCGCCTTATCGTCCTGGGCCTGTTTCTCGCTCTGTGTGGACGGCGGCGCGTGGATCAACCCGCCAGACTTGGACTTCATTGGGTGGTACACTGGTCCGCTCTTACTAGCTGCTGGCAATTGGAGCGCGCTCTTGATCACATTTTCAGCGAACGGTTCGATCGGCCGGTCGAACGGCACGCCTTGTAGTAGGTCAATAAGATCGCCCTGGATGCCACGGGCCACGCAGCTGGCGCTCTCGCCCACGCCGCGGAGAAAGTGAGCGTAGGTCGTGGGCAGCGTGGTGCTGG
Organism: Pythium brachiatum; assembly: GCA_023337615.1. Classification (NCBI taxonomy): domain Eukaryota; phylum Oomycota; class Peronosporomycetes; order Pythiales; family Pythiaceae; genus Pythium; species Pythium brachiatum. The sequence continues at coordinate 5,068 of JAADXI010000609.1, read as the reverse complement.
CCATCTTGGCGCGCTGCGTCTCCAGCTGGAAGCCCTTCATCAAGTCATGGTAGTCCACGTCGTCGGTCCCGACTAGCGAGAAGAAGAGCAATAGGAATAGGGAGGCGGTTAGTGGGGAGATCTCAAGGAGCATGGAGGCAGGGGAGGGCGTACTCTTGTCGGGGCCGCGCAGCAAGTAGAACGGCTCTTGTTCCGCGCTGGCTGCATGGAGATACAGATTAATACATTAGGATACAGATACGCATTGGAATGGCGCTCGTAGACGCGCTGGAGTCTCCTACAAACGCCCGAAAAGTGGCCCATATTCATGCCAACTCACCTGCTTCCATTGTGGACGTGCAGACATGATGGAGGCCAACGCGAAAAGCGCAGCAAAACCCAACACCAGCGGTACTAATCTAACCACTGTACTAAAATAGGAACTGCCATAGATGTATAAAATAGTGTGCATCACATGAATCCAGTCCACCAAGTGGCTGCACTTTCTCCGACCACTTGCCAAGAAGGCCACGGGATCGATCCACAGGCACAGTCACAACTCACAGGAGGCAACAATGGCGACGACAACGGCGGCTTCGGAGATGCCCGTGCGCGTCTACGCGGCGCTGGGCACCAACATGGGTGCGCTAGCTGTCTGCTTCTTGCTTTTTTACTAGTAGTTTCGTGGTTCTCACGCCTCTCTGCGATCTCTGTAGGCGACAAAGTACACCATTTAGAAGGCGCGTTGGCGCTGCTCACAGAGCGCGCCGGCCCCATCCACGCGACCTCGCGGCTCTACTGCACAGCGCCGCAGTACGTGGAGGACCAGCCGCCGTTCTTCAACATCGTCGTGGAGCTCTCGACGCTGCTGAGTCCGGCGGCGCTGCTCGAGGCCTTCAAGTCCATCGAGCGCGACATCGGCCGCACCGTGTCCTTCCGGTGAGTACAGCAGCTCCTATTATAATACCTCACCATCACAGCCTCTCTAATATCTACTGTGTATGGTTCATGAGCAGCTACGGACCCCGCGTGATTGATGTGGATGTGCTGTTCTACGGCGACTCGGTGGTCTCCACCGAGACGGTCGAAGGCCCGCTGATCATCCCGCACGAGCGCATCCCGGAGCGGGATTTCGTGCTGGTTCCTATCTGCGATATCGCACCGCAGTTCAAACACCCAGCGCTTAACAAGACGATGCGGGAGCTGCTGGTTGCGCTGCAGAGCAGCAGCTCCAACTACGCGCCGCCCGTCGCGCTGCTGCCCGTGGACAAGCAGGCGCCGTGGCAGCTCGGCACTAAGACGTTTGTCATGGGCATCCTCAACGTCACGCCCGACAGCTTCAGTGACGGTGCGGAGCTCTCGACGGTTGAGATCGCAGTCCAACGCGCGTTGGAGATGGCGGCCCAGGGCGTGGACATCATCGATATCGGTGGCGAGTCCACGCGTCCAGGCGCCGCGCCAGTCTCGCTGGAGGAGGAACTCGCGCGCGTGCTACCTGTGATCCGTGGCATCCGAGCCACCAGTCAGATCCCGATCTCTATTGATACAATGAAGGCGCAAGTGGCGCGTGAAGCGGTTGAAGCCGGCGCGAATGTCGTCAACGACGTCTCGGCCGGGGAAAAGGACCCGGAGATGCTCGCGACAGTCGCGAAGCTGCGTGTGCCGGTGCGTTTTCTACGAGGTGTCGCCCAGTCTCTGTGGTTTGTAGACTCTAATGGAGCTGTTTGTGTGGCAGATCATTCTGATGCACATGCGTGGAAGTCCACAGACCATGACAGGGCTCAAGGTGAGAGACCTACGATGCTCACCACCTACAGGATACCTCCACTAACACCATGTACTGCTAGCAATACGAGGACGTCGTGCAAGATGTGGCTGTGTATCTGAACGAGCGCGTCGCTGCGGCCACACGTGCTGGTGTGTTCTCCTGGAACGTGGTCGTGGACCCGGGTATCGGCTTCGCCAAGAGCGGCGAACTCAACCTGAGTATGCTGCGTCGCCTCGGTGAGCTCAAGCGTTCGTGCGCGTCGCTTCCCGTGCTTGTCGGCGCCTCCCGCAAGGGATTTATCGGCCAGATCTGCGGCCGCCCTGAGCCAAAAGACCGCGCGTGGGGCACGGCGGCGACGTGCTGCGTGGCCATCGAACAGGGCGCCGACCTGCTGCGAGTCCACGACATCCCAGCGATGGTGGACGTGGCCAAGATGAGCGACGCGATCTGGCGTGGGCCAATGCACTAGAAAGCACTCCAAACGGCCGGCGAGACACGGTGCAAGAACAGACAGAGCCCGTGGTGTGGGAGTCACGACGTCACGACGTCACACGTCGCAGACGCCGCGGCCTTTGTGCTGCTCTTGCTATTTTTGAGAGCTCTTAGGAGACCCAGCCGACCAGATACTCAGCCTCACACACTGGAATGCGTCGCTGCTCCGCTGGGCGAATAATCTAACGCGTGGTCTTGCTCCTACTCCACTCCCCGGCCTTCCATTCGTCCACTCATTCTGTGAATTTCTCAGTCTCAACGCCATGCCGGAGATCGACGAGGACCAGTTCAGTCCCGAGGAGACGGATGCGCTGCGCGAGGCAGAGGCCGTGAACGACAGCGAGACGCCGTGCTTCGACGGGCTCTTCGGACGCTACGACACGGGCAATGGGTGCGTGCTTGTACTAATAGTGATCGCTTGGGACGACTTTGGTCGGCTCACAGTGCCAATGGCTTGACAGGAGCTTCGGGACAGAGCACTTGGGCAGTTTGCTACTGGACATGGGCTTCAACTGCGCGCCTCGGGTGCTGGATCGCGCGCTGGACGAAATGGACGCGAACGCCACGGGCGAGATCTCCAAGCTCACGTTTCTCGAGTGGTTTGAAGCCAACGCCGACGATATCGACCTGCCTCCTCCGAGCTCTGGTCGGGGCCGGTCCTTTCCCCGTGCTACGCCTGGCGGATGCGTGACGAGTGAGCAGGAGGACGGGGAGGACGCTGATGGCTCGCTAGCCCAACAGCTCACCAGTGCGATGCTGGACGCCAAGAACGAGCGCAAGAGAGCCGAGGCGGACGTCAACGTGCTGTCGAACCGCCTGATGCACCTGCGAACAGAGGAAGCGCGCGCTCAGAAGCGAATCGAGGAGGCGAACCGACGAGCCAAGGAGATCGAGAGCATCAAGAAGCGCAACGCCGAGCACCAGCGCGCCAAGCAGCGCGCGATGGAAGAGATGCAGCGCGAGATCCAACGCACCCACGACTCGAACCGTGAGCGTCTCTGACTGGGCTGCTTGATGGACAGCGTGGAGGCTAATGGGACTGGTGTGATGTGTATGTAGAACTGGCGGCGACGACGTCGCGCAACCGACGGAACCAGACGGTGAATGCGATCAGCGCGTGGCGCTCGCAGATCGTGCAGGAGACGCGAGCCCAGCGAGAGGCGCATTTGCAGCGGATCCACCACAAGCGTGACGTGGAGCACCGGCAGTTGGCAGAGAAGACCAAGGAGATCCGCTCGCAAGAAAAGACGGCACTCAAACGCCGCGAGCAGCTCAAGAAGGAGCAGCAAAAGGAGCTGCTGCGCAGTGCGCGTGAGAAGCTGGCGACGGAGCACGAGCGCACGGTGCGCAACGAGAAGCTCATCCAGCAAATGGAGCAGGAAGAGACTAAGCTGATCGAGCGGCTGCGCATCTCCCACGAGATGCAGCGTGCGGCCTACGAACATCTCGAGTTTGTGATCCAAGACGATGACGGCGGCGACTGAGGCTCGCCATACACAGATCACTAACAGAGACCTTTCGATGAATAAAATCAATTCCACTTCAAGCAGTGCTACTGCAGTAGTGCGTCTCAGATGGTTGCTGGATCAAAGACGGCTTCGGTTTGGAGGCTGTGGGAAGTACTGCGTGGCGAGGCGCACGACGTCCTGCGCGCAGCCCCACTGCAGCGTGTGGCCCGAGCCGACGTGGCCGTAGTTGTGGATCACGACGGCACCGCTGGCCGTGCGGTGCGGATCCACTTCCAGTCGTACGCCGTTCGCGCGCTGTGGACGCAGCCCGCAGTGGTCGCTGAGGATCTCGCTCTGCGCGACGGCCGGCACGGCAGCGATGGCTCGCTCCCAGATGCCCTTGACGTCCTCGGCGTCGTTCTCACGCTTCCAGTTGTGCGGCTGCACGGTGCCGCCGACCACGATCTCGCCCTTGGGTCGTGGCAGCACGTACGTGTGTGAGCCGTCACGATGGATCATCATCGTGAAGGTCTTGATCGAAGGGTTACGCACGCGGATGACCTGGCCGCGCACGGGGTACATGGAGTCATCCTTGACGAACTCCTTGGCGCCGAGCCCCGTGCAGTTGACGATGAGATCGTAGTCACTTAGGGCGTCCACGGACTCGACGTGGCGCTGCTCGAAGGTGCCGCCCAGAGCCACGATCTGCTTCTTGAGCCACTCCATCAGCGTCCTACACGAGTCAGAAATCTCATCAATGATGGAATAGGTGGTGCATCAATCAGTCACACATGGAGACGTACTTAGGCTTGTAGATGATTGTCTCGAAGGCGCTGCCGTGGGTCATGCCTGGACAGACAGCGTTGGCCTCCTCTGGCGTCAGCGTGCGATAGTCCTTGACGCAGTGGGCCCAGTACGGGTGCGTCGTGTCCACGGGCCCACCGGCCATCACGTCCACGCCCTTGACGTAGTGGATACCCACTGCGTCCTCGCCGTGCGTGCGCCACAGCTCGTCCAGCCACGCCATGCTCACCTCACACCATCGCCTATGGTCCAGTAGTATCAACACGTTAGTAGTCAATCGATTGTGTGTCATAGTCTCCGATATATAAACGCACTTGGTCTGGTGGGGATCCAGGTGGCTGGGCAGCGCGAAGGGCATCCAGATCGCGCCTGCGACGTGTGACACGATGCCCTCAAAGTCCGCAGCCACTACGTGCACGCTGCGGAAGCCGCGCTGCAGCAGCGCCAGCGCCGACGTGAGGCCAATGATGCCGCCGCCCACCACCACCATGCGCGGCTCGGAAGAAGTCTGCATTGTCGTCTGAAAATGAGAGGCTAATGAATGGCTCCAAGGATCTGTGGACGAAAGAAGCAAAAG
>JAADXI010000608.1:0-17951 GCA_023337615.1 Pythium brachiatum | reverse complement strand
GGCCGCCATCGCCGTCGTCTCGTACTACAAGTGGTACCCACGCAACAAGAAGGACGTGCTGGGTATTCTGCCCGCAGCGACGCCAACGTCAGCACCATCGCCGTCGGCCGGCTAAGAAAACACCATCTCAGGAGTACGACGACTCGCTGAAATTTTTTTTAATCTAACTGCAACAATGGACTGAGCGTTGCGACTCCCTCTCTGTCTCTCTCTGCCATCTTCGTGAGCCTCAGAGGCTGGACGTTGTCCTGACAGAAGTTGAGTTGATGTGCTCACACGTCGCATATTTTGGGTGAAGATGGAGGTCGTCGCTGGCTCAGATTGGTGCGGCAGAGAGCGGCTCTCTGAGAGGACGAGGCTATCATACCGGTAAATTGAACTGGCAGAGACACAGCTCGAGTTCTTGTTGCCTCCAGAGGAGCCCTCCACGCGAGCAGCTGCAGCCACAGCCACATGACGTCCGTCTTTGCTGTCCCAAGGACGCGGAGCTTCGGCCACCACACTCGCGGACGGCTGGCTTCCGAAGCTATCCGGAGATTCTATACGGGTATCGATCGCTGCATACATACCCTAGATACCCTCAAGGCACAGCGATCGGTGTGCCACTTCGCACTTGCTTCGAGTAGCAGATGTATGTAGGTATCTGCAGATACCAATCCTGATATAACCAGACCGCGTTCGCTGCTTGGCTGGTGGATCGCACCTGTATTTCCGCTGCTCTCTCTTCCAGCATGGCTAAATATGCCCCCACACAACAGGCAGCGGCTGGTGCGCTCGCTCAGCTCCGACGCCATGTGATCTATCTACCCCTCAGCTGAGTAGGTGGCCCCACGCCTCACTGCATCCTCATTCCACCACTCGCCTTTGAGTCCGCACTCCGCATCCCCCACTGCCGTGCAGAGGTCCCGACTCATCCACAACCATGATCTTCTGGAAGCTCTGCTCGCTGCTGAGCCTGGCGATTCTCTCCGCCTCCACGCTCCACCAGGTCGATGCCCAGTGCACACAGCCGCGCGTGCGTCGCTCATGGACCTCGCTCACCGCCGCCGACCGCAAGCTCTACCTCGATGCCGTCGCAGCGTCCATGGACTCGGGCGCGTATATCAAGTTCGTGGAGATCCACACCGAGATGATGTCGGAGCAGGAGGCCCATCGCCAGTGCATGTTCATCTACTGGCACCGCATGCTGCTCACAGCCTTTGAGAACATGCTCCGCGGCCAGGGCGCGCGCTATGCGTGTGTGACTGTGCCGTACTGGGACTGGATCACCGACTACAACAAGTTTGCCAGCGGCCAGTGTCGCAACATCCTCGCGTGCTCACCAGCGCTGAACTTTCTCGGCGGTGCGCCACCGACCACTCGCCGCACCGTCAACATCAACGGCGAGAGCGTCTACGGCTACTGTGAGACCGACGCACCGATGAACCACTTCTGCCAGAGCAGCAACATCGCCTCCAGCAAGTGCGCGCGCTGCGTGCCTCGCGACAACTGGGCGCGCGTCAACTTCCCCGCCGCCGCCAGCTACGCGTCCGTGCGCGCGCAGCTTTTCGCGTCGACCAACATCGGAGAGATGTCGTCGGCCATTGAAGAAGGCGCCCACAACAACATCCACGCGGAGCTGGGCGGCACCATGGCCACGTTCGCGTCGCCCGCCGACCCGGTGTTCTGGTCGCACCACGCGATGGTGGATCTGCTCCACTCGATCTTCCACAAGTGCAAAGTGGGCGAGCAGCCCATGACGATGGCCGACAAGGCCGCGAGCGTCGACTGGTCGTCGTGCGAGCGCCGTCCGGCGGGCAGCGGCATTGTGTTCAACCCGTACGACTACGTGACGGTGCGCACGGGCTCAATGGGCAAGCAACCGATCAACGCGACAACCGACAAGATCGTCGGCAAGTTCTTCCAAGCGGTTCCGCAGCAGTTCGCAGCGCTGATCGACACGCGCGACTTGGGCGTGAGCAGCTACTCGTACGAACTGCAGGGACTGACGGCGACGATGTACACGGACTGCGGAGTGCCGACCGCCACGCGGTTGCTGGCCGAAGGCAACGCGACGAACCCAGCGGAGGCGCCAGTGGCCACTGCGCTTGCCAATACTACGGCTGCTGCCGTTACCACTACATCTACCACCGAGACGACCTCGGCAACGACCAACGCGCCGCCTCCGCTGATGAGTGCGCTGATCAACACGACCACCGACTCGACGACTATGCGAATGGGCGGCTGGATGAACTCGACAGACAAACTGGTGAAGCGCCGCGGCGGCAACGCCGTGCTGGAGGCCGAGAAGATGGCGTGTCTGTTCCAGGACGAGTGTCTCGGTGGCGTGTCCGCGTACACGGCCGAGTTCAAGAAGAAGTTTTGTATCACCAAGGACCCGCGCTGCAAGCAGATCGTCGATCGCATCCGCCGCAAGGGCGAGTCCATTAAGGTCACCGAGTGGAAGGCGCAGATGATCAAGACCTTCGGTTGCCCCACACCCAAGAACGCCACGGCCACAACCGCACCAGCAGCCATGACGACTGCCGCTCCTACGTCGGCCACGCAGACCATCGCCTCGGCTGGCGTTGGTCAAAGCGTGTAAACATAGCACAGCCATTAGAAAACAAAGTATACTTCCCATTCAAAACACAGTTCTACCAGCGCCGTCTAGTTCTTCCAGGAGACCATGCAGCCGTCCTGCGGACGGAAGCGCGGCAGCTGCACGAGTCTCTGGCCCAGCGTGTTGCCCTTCTTCACCAGCATGACGAACACGCCGCCTGACACTACGAGCGTCCACACGATCGCCTTGAAGAGGTTGTCAAACGTCGAGCCGTTGGTGCCCGAGCTACGCACGCTCTCGATGAGGAAGAAGAGCATCAGCACACCCATGAGCTTGGCCAGGAAGGACTCGAGCGTCTCACTCGCGCCGTTCTCATGGCGGAACGGCGACGGCTTGCTGCGCGACACAGTGTACCGGCCCAGCAGCAGATCGATCACGTCCTGGCGGTAGCCGTCCATGAAATTGTTCATGATGTAGCGCACGCACGAGTTGTAGCCGTCCATTAAAGCGCCCTGCTTGGTGCGTTTGCCAGTGCGCGTGAAGTCGGTCTTGAGCGCGCCCGTGCCGGCGTAGAACAGACTGATCGCGTCGGCGTTGTTGCCCCACACGTTCTTGAAGACCTTCTCCAAGTCATCGAACGGCGAGTTGAGCACGTTGCCCTTGAGCGCCGCCGGCTCGTTGAGCTGCAGCATCAAACTGCGGCGTGCGAACAGCGACTGCACAACGTTGGTGCGGTCCAGGTTGTCCATACAGTTGGTGCGCACGACACCCGACTGCGTGCTCGTGACCTGGCCGTCCGCGCCACGCGAGAAGAACCTGCAACATCAAACAGACACAGTGTCAGCTGAGCTTGGCTGCTGCTGATAACCAAAATCAATCAATCCTCCACGCACCCGTAGTCCTGGAAGTCGTCGTCCACCTGCTTGATGAGCTTCTCTAGGTTGTGCCACTTCATGTTGCGGCACTCGTGGTGGAAGTCAAACCACACGAGTCGCACGTTGGCCAGCACGTGCGAGTCCTGCGTGGCCGTGGCCGCCACAGTCTTCGCCAGCGCGTCGCCGAGCTTGAGCTGCTCCTTCTTCTTGTCGATGAGATTCACGACCACCACGCGTCCGTACAGGTCCATGAGCTCGTAGGCGTGGCGCTGGAAGGCCGCGACGTCCTTCTCCGGCACGTTACGCTGGTACACTTTCGGAGCGTACTTCATGGTCACAGGCGAGCTCCAGTAGATGGGGATGGAGCCGCGGATCTGCACGAACGAGGTCTGGCGGCCGTCCGCGAACACACAGATCTGCTCGGTCTCCACAAAGTTGGCGACGTTGCCGTCGTCGTCCACGCCGCGCATCGTGAAGCGGCAGCCCTGGCGGCGCCACGCGCGGCGCGAGATGTACACGATCTTGAAGCGGTTGCTGCCGACCGTGAGCTCCTCCGTCACCTCCACATGCGCCTGCATCATCGGCGTGATCCAGTCGAACAGCTTCTTCTCTGTAGTAGCAGCAAGAGTTAGAACGCCTCCTATACAAACACCATAACTGTAGCAGACGTGGACGCACCGAGAAAGGCGGTACACACGCCGTAGTTCCAGCAGAAGCGGCGGTCGGCGCGCTCACTGATGGACTGGCTGGCGTCCAGCGTAGCGACGCGCTGCAGCGTGTGTGTGAGATCCAAGTCGAACGCGAAGTGCAGCCGCTGCGCCTCCACGTCGCGCGTGAGCATGTCGATGTAGCGCGCCTCGTCTTCTTCCTGCGCGGGCGTGAGCAGCGGCAGCTGCTGCGTTGGGATGAGCATGAGCTCGAGCTTCTGCACGAGATAGATGGGCTTGTCGTCCACGCCGCGGCCCACGCTCTTGGCTTGCGTGACCAGCGCCAGGTACGCGCCGCGCAGCAGCGAGAACACGCCGTAGATAGCGTCGAAGCCCATGCGGCGGCCGTGCAGGTGCTGGAAGTCGCGCGCGTCCTCCACCGACAGGCCCAGCAACGACGAAGAAGAAGAGGAAGTCGAGGAAGAGAAGCCGCGTGGGATCAGCAGACACTGCGGCTGGTACGGGTGCAGCACGATGAGGCTCTCGTCCTGGATCACGAGCTCGAAGCCGCGGCGCTCGAGCGGAGGCATCGTGGCGGTGGTGGTGGTGGTGGGGAGATGATCAAGACGTTGGAGAGAGGCGCAACACGAGACGCAGCAGTTATTAGCGGAGACTGTGAAGGTGTATGAGGCGCTTTTTGGTGACCGGCGTGCAATGCGGGACATGGGGGGACCCACTTCAAATACGAATGTGGACATAATAAGAAGTTAGAAATACAGTAAATAGACTCATATTTCATGTATATAGTGTAGAATAGCCCTGGATTCCGCACTGGAGCTCTTGGGATCGAGCAGCATTGGGAGAAATGGCAACGAATGCGCCACCGCATGAAGCCGCAGCGGCGGATACGGTGCCTGAGACGCCTGTGAAGTGGCTGACGGTGGAGAGAGGCATGCTGTCGAGGGTGCTATACGCGAATCCCGTGTGTCTGCTGACGGCGACGGACGCACAGACGCAGCAGCGCAACGTCATGACCATCACGTGGCTCACGCCCATCAACAACCAGGTGCGTGTAGTAGTAGCCCATGGAGTACCACACAGCAACGTACTCATGGGTGAATGGATGCGTGACGACTATTATAGGGCGGCTTCGTGTGCTCCGTGAACGCCAACCGCCACTCGGCGCGATTCGTAAACCGCGTCGGCGCATTGTTTGGTGAGCCAAGCTTCTCTTCTATCCACTGTATCCATACACTAACGCCCTGGAACTGCGTACTACAGTGCTGAACGTCCCAGTGGAAGGCATGGAGGAGTTGGTGCTGTCCATCGGCGGCTGCTCAGGCGCCTCAGTGGACAAGTTCACGCAGTTTAATATCGCGACGTGTGCTCCTGGAGGTACCACCACAGCTGGAGACCACCCAGCTACAGAAACTCAGTCACACAAGAAGCAGAAGCTGTCCAAGCAGGAGCTCAACCGCCAGGAAGTGAGAAAGGCGGCCACCCAGTGCGTCGCGTTGCGGGACTGTGTTGCCCACGTGCTCAGCCGCGTCGACCGTATCGAGGAGGACGACGGCCACTTGCTCTTGCGCTGTACGCAGTTGGCCGCGTGGTGTCGCGACGACTACTGGGACGGCAAGAACTTCATGCCGCAGCGACGAGACGCCCCGGCCTTCCTCACGTTTCTAGGCAGCAAAGTCTTCGGCTACGTGCGCGCGCAGACGGAGCCCAAGCCTACAGCCACCAGTGCAAATGAGTAAGCCAAGACCCTTGCAGGTAAGAACTGTATCCAAAATAGGATCCTCCGCGTCATTAATATCAGTCTATGGCGTGGATACGATCCGCACAAGTCATACAACCAAGAAGCGACAACTACGTGAGCTTCACCAAGACACCACAACATGGCGCAGTCGTCTCAAGGCATCGACTGTGATCTCTTGGAAGACGAAGATGCGGCTGAAGTGACCTCAGTAAACGGCCCACGGGAGCGTCGCCAGCAACTCGCGAAGCAGCTCCAAGAGCAGCGAGAGGACGAAGTGCTGGACCTGCACACGGCGCGGTCTGCGCACTACATCGACAACGCGTTCAGTCTCGTCACAGCCAACATGGCCGTCGTCAGCCTCGTGCTGGGCGCCGTGTACATCCATCGGCCGTGCGCCAAGCCGCTCGCCAGCTTCCTGCTGATCCTGGGCGTGCTCGCGCCGTTCGCGGCGTGCCTTCCCATACTCGTGCGCCAATGGTTCTACCTGCATCTCCGCTTACGCAACATGGTGACCATCGGACTGCTAGCCACATCGGCGCTGTACGTTGTGTGGCTGCTGCTGGGCCAGCGCTGGGCGTTTCAGTGTTCGTCCAAGAACTGCGACCAGGACCTGAGCACTGCCACCAACGTCGTGGTGTTCGTGCTGTACGTGATGCTGCTGCTGTACGCCGCCAAGGTCGTGTGGTACTTGGCATTGCGTGCGCGCTACAGCTACAAGCAGCTCTGTCTGTCGTGCTTCCAGGATCCGTACCCCAACGCACTGCACCTCTCGGACCTGGAGCTCGCGCAGCTCGAGCAGGAGCACGACGACGACGACGACGACGACGCAACTGCAACCCCCGACGCTGCGACTGCGAAACGCCAACGAGCGTACCCCGCAGACAACGGAGGCTCGCGACACAAGCAGAGGCTGCTGCTGGACATGCAGCGCCACCAGCGCGAGCTGCGGCGCAGTATGCACCGCCTCTTCCAGCCCGCGACGGCCCCCGTTAAGCCGAGTGCTAACAAGACCAAGGTTGCGCCGTTAGCGGAGACCGACGAGGTCGCGATCACTCGCCTCTCTGGCAATGTTGGCAGTAGTGCGACTGCGACGGTGTGACCCTATAAGCGCGAAGCTGGACACGGAGCGCTGATGTCGGAAGAGCCTACTAAAGCTGCAGAACGAGCCAGAGGCCTTCAGTGCGCTGACTGCGAGCGTCGCTCTTCGGTGATCAGCTCCGCCAAGTCACACGGGCGGATGTGTGACATGGTGTGAGACGCTGATCGGCTAACAAACGGGATCGTGTCCACCGAAGTGTGCACATTCACAGGTAACAATCCCATACATTTCCTATATCACGCGATATAACGAGATTGTGTTATCACACAGGGTATGCGTTTGCTCAGTTGTGAAAAGTTTGAACAGCTGCATGTCCAATTATGGCAGCACCTGAAACCGGACGCTGCAGCTCTTGAGCTCTTGAGCCTGCGGCGGTTGCTGGCGCCTTGCAGCATCGCATTCGGCGTCTGCATTCGCCTCCGCACCATCGCGTCTACGCTTCAGTATCGGCCATGAACCACACACGCAGCAACAGCAGTCGGCGGCGGCCTCGAACACCCAGCGCCAACGTCCGCACGTCCAGCGGCCCCATGGTCCCCACGACGATCGCGACGGCGCTGCTGGCGCTGCAGCTGATCGGCGGCGCGCAGGCCGACAGCGTCGTGCAGCAGAAGCTCTTCGGCTTGCCCTCGGGACTCGGTACGTGGCGGTCGCGTCTCCAACATGCCTGTGGAAGCGTGGCGACTAACTGGCAGTTTGTATGAACAGCGTACTATGTGGACGTCAACGTCGGCCAGGCGCGTACATCGTCCTCCCGCGGCAGGAGCGTCGTCTCCAACACCTTCAGCTTGCTGGTTGATACTGGCTCCTCCAACACCGCCGTGGTCACTGCTGACTGCTGCTCAGCCACGAGCACGTCGCTGTTTTCGTGCGCAGCGTCGTCAACCTGCGTGGACCAGTCGCAGCAGATCAGCGTGAGCTACATCACGGGCTCGTGGAGCGGAGAGCTGGTCACTGACACGTTCTCGTCCTCGGAGATCGGCAACGTCACTGACATGCCCTTCGTGGAGATCCAGGACGAGTCCAACTTCATCCAGTCGGGCTACGATGGTATCGTCGGTCTCGCGTACGCCAGCATCGCGTCGCCCTCGGGTAATGCGCCAACGCCGTACTTCGACGTGTTGCGCACCTCGAAATCCCTCACCAACGTGTTCAGCATGCTCATGTGTGGCTCGCTCCAGGCGCTTCTCCTCAAAGACCTCTCGTACTCGGATGAGTTGTACTCGGGCGAGCTGTTGCTGGGCGGCACCACGGGCGCCAGCGGCCAGAAGTACTACAAAGATGAGCTGGTGTACACACCGCTCGTGCAGGAGCGCTGGTATAACGTGATCACGACGGGCATCAAAGTGGGCGATGACCAGCTCGACGTCGGCTGCCAGGAGATCAACACACCGCGCACAATCATTGACTCAGGCACGAGCAACATCGCGTTCCCGTCGGCCGTCTACTCCGCCATCGTCGACGACTTGCGTACCAAGGTGCAAAAGGTGCTGCCGGGCGTCGGCGACTCGTTCTTCAGCGACTCGGTGCCCTGCTGCTCGTCCTACTGCGACCCAACCGACAAGAACTCGTCCATCTTTGACCTGCCGACGCTCACGATCCAGCTGGCGCTCGACGCCGACGACAAGTCTGCGCAGCAGATCAGCGTGACCATCCCGCCCGAGTATATCTGGCGGCCGCTGATGCTCTCGACGTCCTTTGGTATCCAGAAGTGCCGTGTCTTCGGCATCTCCGAAGGCGACCTCACGCTGCTAGGCGACGTCTTCATGGATGGGCTCTTCACTGTCCACGACCGTGACGCGCAGCGCATGGGACTCGGTGTGGCCAAGTCGTGTCCCAACGGCGTGAGCTCGACCAAGACCATCACAGTGGAGAAGCTCAGCTCCGGCCAGAGCTCATTCTGCGACTGCGTGTCGAATTCCGACCAGAAGAAGAGCCTGCTCAGCTCCTACCTGCCCTTCAGCAGCAAGCCGTGCTTCTTCTGGATCTGGTGGATGTACGTCGTGCTGGCGTCGGCCATTCTCATCGTCGTGTCCACTGGTGTCGTGGTCTACGTGTGCTTTCAGCGCCGCCGGTTCCGACGGAATTCACGGCAGCTTCGTCTGCGCCGACAGCAGTCCAACGGTAAGCTCCCTCTCTCTTCTTCTTCTCTCTGCTCTTGTTGATGCTTCAGCCACTCACCGCGTCTCTTGGATCCACAGCTCTCGACCGCAACTTGCTCACGCCACAGTGCGACGCCGGCACGCCGCTACCGGCCGTGAGACCGTCGGCCACGCAGCCCACGCAGCACGTCCATCAGTCATCGCGTCCCAGCAATCTCACAGCCAGCACCAGCAACCTCACAGCCAGCAGCAGCAGCACTGCACGCCAGTCGGAAGTCCACATCGACGTGAGACCCACACAGGGCCGACACGTTGAGACCCACAATTCCAACTAATTCTGAACCCACCTCTCATAAGTCGTGCTTGAAGCATTCATCCCTGGATGCGTTTACCTCTATAACGTGATATGCGGAAGCAACGCATGCGCGCTTCGAGAAGGCAGTTCGAGAACCTTCCTCACTGGTGGGGGGGTGGTACAGACCTCCCATAGCTGATACTGTCGACCCTGAGAACCGCCTGCTTTTCCCCATCAACCGCATCACACTCAGTCTCATTTCTATTCGCCTCGCTGACTATCAAGTTGCCATGAGCGTCGCGCAGTTCGGACTCGTGGCCGCCGGCCGCCCCGTGCTCACCGACTTCCAGTGCGTACAGCTCTAACTAGCTGTATAGATCTCTCCATCCAGCAGCTCACCTCTGTGTTTGTATCTGTAGGGAGATCGGTCCGGGCCGCTACATGGCGGAGATCGGCGACCCGATGCAGGTCACAGACCTCACGTTCTTTCTGCTGCCGGGCTCGCCCGTGCCCATGGGCTACTGCGCCGTGCTGTACTTTGCGGTGCCGGTGCTGCAGAACTGGCAGCTGCTGGGCACGGTGTTCGCCGAGAAGCCCAGCGCCATCTTCCGCACGGGCTGGCCCACGCACCCGGACGTGGCCGGCCAGCCTGTGCTGCAGCTCGGCATCTCCATCGAGCCGATCGACAACGCCAAGAACCTGGGCATCGAGGCCAGCGGGCTCCAGGAGCGCAAGGCGTTCGCGCTCAAGATCGCGCAGAACCTATTTAACTACATGGCGTCGTTCTCCACGAGCAACACGAACGCGTACATGACGATCCCGACCAATTTGCTGGACCGGTGGATGGAGCGCTTCGAGAACAAGTACCGACGAGACCCCAATTTCATGCTCAAAACCGAGTAATTGCGTAGTAGTATGATACACGGCGCCGTTTTTGTTGAAAATCCCCACTGTATTTGGACTCACGTATCACTCACTCACTCACACAACAAACATCCAGCCAATCCGCTAGTTCTTCTGCACAGGCGAGTCCATCTTCTGGACTGGCGAGTTCGCAGCGACCACGGCCTTGGGCTGCGGACAGCCAAAGCGCTTGGCCATCGTCTCCTTCCAGTCGCTCACGCTGATGGACGTCTTGCCGGCACGCAGATCGTCCACCATCGCCTTGCAGCGCGGTATCTCCGTGTCGAACGCCTTCTTGAACTCGGGCGTGTAGTCCTTGATCACACCTTCGCACTCATCCTGAAACGCGCACGTCATCCGCTCGATCTCTTCAAACGCCGCGCGCGACTGCCCACCGACCTTGCTCAGCATACTATTGTACCACTCGGTGACCTTGGTCACGGATGGATCCGGTGGAGTGTCTCGGAAGCTGACGGCTTCAGGAGAAGACACAGGAGAAGGAGCAGGCACTGGAGCAGCAGCGGCTGGGGACGGAGCGACTTGCTTCGCCGAAGTAGCAGATGACATAAGCAGCACAGAAGGGGCCTTGACTTTCCCAGCGTCCGCACCAACAACATCGTTGCCAAACTCTGTAGCTGCACGGAGCGATCGACCAATGCGGATACGTGTCGGCCAGTTGAAGCTGAACGCCGGTTGAGACACAGTCGTGGTCGTCACAGTCGCCGGGCGAGGCGCAGCTACCGTCACCGTCTGTGGAGCAGCCACCGTCACTGGTTGAGGCGCCGTAACGACTGTGGTGCGGCCGTCGCACTGCGAGTACATTGTCGTGACAACACCAGAGAGTTCGTACGAGTAGCCCAGATCGCGCACGTCCATGAGATCGGCGTAGCGATTGGGGACGCCCTGAAAGTAGCGGCCGATGATCGGGTCTTGTGAACCGGGGATAGCGGGACGGCCGCTGGTGCCGCCGCCCGTGCGCATCATGATCACATCGGTCGGGTTGAATGCTGCGCCGTTGCGTCGACCACACGAAGCCCAGGCGACTGGATGGGTCGCCTTCTGGTCGAACGTGAGTTGGGTCGTGCCCACACGGCACTTGTGGAAGACAACGTGGAGCAGGTCGACCATTCCGTGGTGGCCCCAGAAGACGGGGTCTGCAAGCGAAGCCAGCGTGGCCATCGCTCCATCCAGGTCCGAGTGGATCTTGTTGTGAGCGCCTTTCTCCAAGTTTGGTGACATTTGGCCGATGCTGGTCGCGCTGAAGAGCTGGTTCATGACGGACGCGTACGACGTCGTCGCGGGGAACGGGACCGCGTTCCAGTTGCCTCGTGGTACACAGCGCGAGCAGCTCGTCGCGCTCTCACAGAAATGGTTGAGCGGGCTGCTGTTCACACAGAAGCCTGTGGTGGCGACGCCGTTGATCGAGAGCGCGGACTGGCGCATACCAGAGGGCACGCCTCCCATCTCTTGGAGTATACTGGAGCATCCGCCCATACTGCGGCACTGGCCGTTCATGAAGCGACTGTTGTCGGTGATCCAGTCCCAGTACGGCACTGTCACGCACGCAAACTCCGCGCTCTGACCACGAAGCATGTTCTCGAACACGAGCACGAACATGCGATGCCAGTAGACGAACATGCACTGGCCGTGGGCTTCCAACTCGCTCATCATCTCCGTGTGCATCTCGATGAACCGCAGGTACGCGCCTGTGTCCATGGCCATTCCGATCGCGCTCTTGAACGTCGCCTTCTCCTCAGTCGTCAGCACGTTCCAGTTCTTCCTCACGCGCGGCCCGCATTGCGCACTTGCTCCACCGCTGAAGAGCGCGAGCGTCCACACGAGCAGCGTTGTGAGCAGCAGCCTCATCGCGCGAGGAATTGATACTCTGGGGAGCCCGCCAGTTCACGAAGCGCAGCGAGCGAGCTGGGAGAGTGTAGAGTGCGTTGGCAGGGAGACGTCCGTGAAAATGCGCGGCGGTGCAGCCTCTGTGGAGCCACGTAGAGATGGTGATGCGGTTGTCCAGGTGGAGCCAGCGGCATCTTTACGCGGCCATCGTGGTGAGTTTCACTTGGCTCCATCTACACAGCACCAGCCGACGGTTTGCCTGAAGGAAGAGAAGCCAAGGTTTGGCTCAAGCGACGCGTCTGCGTAGGCCCGACGCTGTCCAGACGGAGCTGCTCACGAGGATGTGGCCAGGAGCCACGCCAGGCGGAATCGCCCACCAAAACATGCGACTTGTGGCAATGCAATTCGGGAGACAGGCACGGTCTCAGATAAACCGGTACTTTGAAGTATCACTTAGGTAGATTAGTACCCCCCTCACCCAATAGTACCCCACGTCTCGCCATTCGAACAGCTCCCATCTATCGTCGCCATCCACCGCGACCGAGAAAGAGCACCCAGATCGCGATGGTGAAGCTGCTGCTATGCGGCCAAGTGGACGGTCAGTGGCCGCTCGTGTGGGAGCGCGCACGTAAGCTCAACGCCTCCGCCAAGGGCTCGGCCTTCGACGCACTGATCTGCGTGGGCCGCGTGCTGCCCTTTCCCTCCGACTACATCAGCGGCAAGACTCAAGTGCCCGTGCCAACGTTCATCCTCCCGGCGTTTGAAGACTTGGACCAGTACGAAAGCGACCCAGAGCAGGCTCCGATCGTCCAGAAGATCCGAGAGGCCGCCGCTGTGGGCGGAACAGCGCCCGTGGAAGTGCTGCCCAACTGCTTCTTGCTGGCCAAGCTCGGCGTCGCGAGTGTCGCGGGGCTCACGGTCGCCTTTCTCGCGGGTGTCGATGGCTCTGCTGCCACTGATCCCACCAGCGGATCACTGAGTTTCTCCAGTGAAGACGTGAATGCGCTGCAGACAGAGCTGGAGAAGAGCAGCGCGGCGCTCGACTTCTTCTTCAGTGCGCAGTACCCAACCAAGTACGTCCGCTGTGTTTCTTCCATGCTTGGCTTTTGTGTCGTTCTGCCTGTCTAACTACGTTGCTGATCTTCGGCTGCTCTAGCTTCCAGTATCTTGTCGCCGACCAGCAAGTGCCTGAGGAGCTCAAGTCTGCTGTGACCAGTAGCTCACTGGCCAAGGTGTTGAAGCAATTGGCGCCGCGCTACCACATCACCAGCGCTGCTCGTGAGAGCGACGGCGGTGTCTTCTACCAGCGGCTGCCGTACGTGACCGAGTGCAGTAAGACGGGATGCAAGCAGCTCACCCGACTCATCGGTCTGTGTGGCGTGAGCGGCTCTAAGGACAAGACCAAGAAGTACCTCCACGCGCTGCAGGTCGTCCCCAGCGCTGAACAGGGCAACGAGCAGGTCGATATCCCGGCAGGCACGACCCAAAACCCGTACGCACAGGCGGAGGCTCAGCAGCAGCGTCGCGTCCACGCTGACGAGCCGCACGCGAAGCGCCAGCGGGTGGACGGTAAGCCAGGCGGCCTCAGCGCCGAGCAGATCGCAGCGTTGACGGCGCAGTCGAACAGCGGCGGCCAGTTCTTCTACGACCAGAAAATCGCCGCTCGAGGCCAACACCCAGGCGCGCTGCGTCCTCAGGACCAGCGTCGCGGCCAGCACAACCGCCCACCGCCGCTTCCGGAACGCACCGAGTGCTGGTTCTGCCTCGCGACGCCCAGCGTGGAGCGCCACTTGATCGTGAGCATCGGCCAGGAGGCGTATCTCGCGATGCCCAAGGGCGCCATCAACGAAGACCACGTGCTGATCGTACCTATCGCACACGAGGCGTCGACGACCAAGCTCAGTGAGAGCACGCTGAAGGAGATCGAGCGGTTCAAGAGCGCACTGCGCAAATACTTTGACGCGAAGGACAAGCACATGATCGTGTTCGACCGCAACATCCTCACAGTGGGCGCCACGCACTGCCACTTGCAGGTGCTGGGCGTCCCCAAGAGCAAGTCGGGCACTGCGAAGCAAGTGTTTCTGGACGAAGGCGACAAGTACAACGTCAAGTTCGAGGAGCTCACGGCCGGCGACGTCGTAAGAGAGCTCACGGCGGGCAAGCCGTACTTCTACGCTGAGGTTCCGGACGCTGAAGGCCACACAGTGCGGCTGCTCAACTTCGTGGAGGCCAAGCAGTACATGCAGTTCGGTCGCCATGCCGCTGCGTGTGTGCTGGGCGTGCCGCGTCGCGCCAACTGGAAGTTCTGCGTCGTTCCCAAGCACGAGGAAGAAGCCATGACCGCGCAGTTCAAGAAGCAGTGGAAGCCGTTTGACTTTACGGCCGAGTACGAGGATGAGGAATAAAGGCGTACAGTAGGGATACTGAGTATTACTAGTATAGATGACGAGTTTTGAGGTGTGTTGGGGGCTGCTTAGCCGCTAAATAAAAGAACGAAAAGAGCGAGACGGCCGTTCACTTGGAGGTGCCGAACACCACGGACCAAATGTCTTCGGTCGCTGCCCGTGGGACGTGGACGCCGCCGCTCGCCGTGCGTGGGTCGTTGAGTGCGATGGGCGCTTCGGCCTGGGCTTCAAGTAGCATCTTCTCGTAGTCCATGCCGTAGATCTCGCACCAGGCGAGTTCGCCGTGGGACACCGAGGGCATTTCGGTGGCCGTGGCCACTGTGGCTGAAGCCATCGCTGCGGTCTTGGCGGGCGTGGCCTTGGCTGCCGCTGTGGTGAGCGTGCGGGCCTGGAGGCGGCTAGTGCGGATTGCGGAGGCGAGCATGATGCGTGGAAGTGGAAATGGCGTGTTGGTGGTGCCGGGCAGGTTGAGTTGTGAGTCGTGAGTGAGAACGATCAAGGCTTGTCCAAGGCTGAACGGAGACCTTGGTGGGGCACTGGAGACGAACAATGCACTGGTGTGACGCCGCGGCGTCTCGTGCGGCTCGTGTCTTTTCCTCGCCGTGTTGCAGTTAGCGTGGAGCCAATCAGCGCGCAGGATTCAAGTGCCCAAGTTGACGTCGCCGCTGTCACAGGACCAGAAACACCCGCTAAAGTGCGAACCTGGCTGCTCAGATGGCTACATTCGTTGTCGACAGCACGAAAAACGCAGAGCGAGAGAAGGAAACGCGACCCACTGGCGCCATGTTGAAGATGAGACGGCGGAACAAACGAGTGCGATCTTCACGCGTTCCGACTGTACCATGGTACCGGTACCGGTACTTGCAGCGCTGGACAGTCCAGTGGACGAGTGCGTCGGACGAATGCCAAGTGAATGCCAAGTGAATGAGCTGACGGATGCGTGCATTGATGCAATGCTTTGGACGACTAGTTGATAGTGAATGCAAACCCTTGAACAATTTAGGGAAATATGGAGCATGAGGAGGCTCGTCCAGTCTTCAGTCCGCAGCGAGCCCGCACTCTGTGATATCCAGCTCACATAATCAAGTTTGCACCCGCGATGGCAGCCAGACTCGCCACGGCCATCGCCATCGAGCTGGTGATCGAGCTGGCGCTGGAAGCATCCTTGTTGTTCGCCGGTGTGGTCGAGTAAGGTGTCGGTGTCGGCGTGGGCGTTTGCGTAGGCGCCACCGCGAAATGCGGGTAGAACTTGCGGCCGTAGTTGCAGCTGCCGTCGTTCTGGGAGCTCGCGTCGAGGCGAAGGAGGCCGCCCAAGCCGCCGCTGCAAGAACCGCCCGAGGTTAAAGTCGACACGTAGGTGCCGTCACTCTTATCGAAGAAGAACTTGCCGCTGACGCTGGAGCCGAAGCTGATGCACTCGCCATCAGCGCGGTAGACCGACACGCTTTGGTCTGCGACACAACTCGAGTCGTAAAAACCTTCTTCCACCATGTACGTTGTCGCTGCGCCGAAGACACTTGCGGTGCTGGCCTTTGGATCGAACGTCATCTGCTTGTCACGCGTATAGTAGATTCCGTCCGCGCTCATATGGCACTTTGCCTCGGTAAAACCGGCATATCCTTCCTTGGGCTTGAAGAGCAGGCGGTTGGGCTTGGTGCAGGCTGCGTCGGTGAAGTAGGTCTCCATCATGTAGCCCTGCGAATCAAAATACACTTGGAGCCACACGTACGGCCTGACTCTGTTGATTCAGTTGCCGGAGTTGACGTAGCTTTTGGACCAGTGTATGGCCGTCGAGACGGGGCCTGTGCAATCAGTGGAATCGAACCACTTCTCTTGCACGGTCAGGTCCGTGCGGACCGAGTAGGCGAGACTCGATTCGTCGTCCAGTTTGATGCAGTGGCCATCGTACAGACGCCGCGCGAAGACGTACTTCTCCTGTGTACATGCGTCGTCCGCGTAGGTGCGCTTGTAGAAGAACTCTGCGCCGTTGCCAAACACGGCGACTGCCTGCACGACGGGGGAGGTGACCCCGCAAGTAACCTTCGAGGAGGTGTGTCCGTGCCAGGTGGTCGCAGCGCATGACGAGGCACTACACGTGCCTGTAGTAGGCGTCAGGGCGAACTCGTTCGCGTCGTTGCTGCATCCGCTGGTCTGGTCGTAGTAGGTCTCAGCCTTGTACGCCGCAGTAGTACCGGTCGCTGTCTGTACGAGCACCACAGCACCGGGGATTCGTCGCGTCGAAAGCTTGGACATCGTGAGCGACGATTGCCAGGTGAGAAGAAGTCTAGTTGGGCTGGTGCGTTGAAGAGAGCAGATTGACGAGTGAGTGAATGGGAGAGCGAGAGGACAGAGCTGGAAAGAGGTCGCTGGAGTTGGTGATGCCGTTCATGCATATCCATAGAGTTCGGATGCGTGGGTTGCCGCAGAGCGTGAACAGAGTCCCGGATGCGGATCGGATACAGATCGGATTCGGCAGATCACCCCCGGCCAGCGAGCGGGTCAGGATAACACGGTCGTCGAGAGCTCTTCTCCGCCGTACGTCCTCGAAAAATTGCCGGTGGGCGTCCATCACATTTGGCAAAGACTGCATTTGTTCTATCTTTATCCGATGGATACGTTATGACGGCAACCGCCGTGCGAGCGAAAATACTCTTCAAGTCGGGAGGATCCAGCTCACAGTGCCTGACGAGTGCTCAGTAGGTGGCGACGGATTGGCGGAGAGCTCGTAGGGGCTAATTGGCCACGCTGAGGTTGAGACGGTGGAACTCCGAGAAGTGCGATCCTCACGCACGCAGTGACACTTGAGTACGGTAACCCCACGTCTGTAGCCGTCGCCGGAGGGATCTTCTCGGCTCGTTTCCTGTTCAGGCATCTGTGATACTAGGTAGTACTTCGAAGTAGGATACTGTACGAGCAATGCTCACCATGTCACTTTTCGAGCGATGACCCCTTGAAGATATTGGCTGGTCTCCCGGAAAAAATTAATAACTATGAGCCTCATAGTATGAGGTCACTACACTGAATGAAGTACCCACTGTGGCCCTGCAGCAGTGCTCGGTGGAAGCGATTCGCCAAGCGAGACGCCCCAGGCCCTCCATCGGATCCGCATCCATCCCCACGCGAACGCCTCAGTCACGATGATGAAGAAGTCGGTCGTGAATGTACTATTGATGATGAATGCATGCATGGAAGCAAATGAAGCAGGAAGAGGCGAGCCCAGCCTTCAGTCCGCCGTGTTGTATCGAGCTCACATGATGAAGTTTGCACCCGCGATGGCAGCCAAACCCGCCAATGTCATCACCATCGAGCAGGCGATCGAGTTGGCACTGGACATAACTAGTGATCTGCCCGTATCAGTATACGAAGCAGAGTCCGCCTCCGCC
Organism: Pythium brachiatum; assembly: GCA_023337615.1. Taxonomy (NCBI): domain Eukaryota; phylum Oomycota; class Peronosporomycetes; order Pythiales; family Pythiaceae; genus Pythium; species Pythium brachiatum. The sequence goes on along the minus strand of JAADXI010000608.1, from coordinate 96 downwards.
GGCGGATCAGTGTATAGCGTGCGTGCTTGAAGTGCCTCAAGAATCCAGTCGGCGTGCAGGACGCCAGCATGGCGGTGGGAAGCCGGTGGGTGAGCG
>JAADXI010000607.1:0-17973 GCA_023337615.1 Pythium brachiatum | reverse complement strand
CTCACCATCTGTGGAAGCGCGCTCTCTTCTAACCGGTGCTGTACCGGTTCGAACTACCGCGTAGTACAGTACACGTCCCACTAGATCCGTGTCGGAACGGCTGTCGGAATCGACTCAGGTGTCGGAAGATTTACGGTATGGAGGAGCAGCGCCAGTCGTCGGGCGCTTGTGCGTATTAGCAGACAGCAGGTGCGGTAAAAAATACTGAGAGGCGCATCGTGGCGACCCCAACACACACGCGAAACGCTCTGAGACGGCATCCCTTTGAGCAACATCGATAGATTACCTTTGATGGACATCCTGATCGCCATCGCGGTAATATATGGCCAAATACAGTATATTACCGTAATTCATTTATAACCCAAATGTAGCCATCTTGTACACGGAAAAGCCAACAAACTTGGGCGAGGCCTAGCGCGATGGATTCTTCTCCAACTCAAGCTCAAAGCGGTCAATTCGGTCGGTTTCTCGATGGCGATTGGAGAAAACCTATTGTTTTTCGTGCATTCTCGCTGCTTTTGCGGCAACAGGGGCTTTCCTACAAGAATAACGGGCCTCTATTCGGGGCAAAATGGGTGGGGTTAGGTTTGTAAATTACTGATGTTGCTCTAACGACCCCCCTCTGAGACGCCCTCAGACGGAAGCCGATAGCTTCAAGTTCGACTTCAACCAACAAGCTCACTGATTGTGAGAAAATGTAGAAGGTTGCATAGTCTCGCCAGTTATACCAGTGTTGCAAGACCTATTTTCACGGTGAAAATTTCTCTTGCTGAAAGCGTCTCAGCCATTCATTGCGTGAACTACAGCAGCAACCGTGCGCGTGTGCCTCTGCTGATGCATTCGTGTATTTGACGAGACAAGCCAATCGACACAAGACCGCACCGCATCTACATGGGCAACAGGAGTACCACTGAGCGCCTGGCGGTGCCGCTACTTCCCCAGCTCAAGCCATTCCAGCTGAGCCGCCACAGCACTGTGACGACGGTGCCGACCAAGCTGTGTATCCAGATCCCAGCGTGGCGATCAGAAATGCAAGTCATCAACGAAGAGACTTCCGAGCTGCTCTACGAGATCAAGTGCCCGTTCACAAGTACGCGTATGAGCATCTCCACTCCTGACGGCATCGCTGTGATGAGCGTTAATAGCGAGGTGTTACAGTGTCACTACCACTTGTACGAAGGCAGTGAGACGGAGAAAGAGAGCTTTTCGATCGCAGTCAAGCACCCTATGCAGACGCCACTGATCGTGCTGGTCGAGTTTGAAGATCAAGCCTCCGGTGGGCTTTGCCGTGTACTCGTGGAGGGCGATTCCACCGAGAAAGTATCCATCATCTACCTCGAACGCGGGTCACCCGATCTGTCACATCTCGAGATCCAAGAGAACGTAAGCCAGTCCCAGTACCAAGCAATCGGCCGAATTAACCGCCACCACCACTTCAAGGAGGAGTTCGTGGAGGCGGCCGCAGGTGTGGATCTCACGCTGCTACTGGTGCTGTGGCTGGTGCGATACAACATCGAGCAACAGATCGCCGCTACGTCTTGAAGTGCTGAGTTGGTGTGAAGTGTTCTAAAATGAAGTATCCAATTACATACATTGCTGTGAATCAGACGACCCGAGTTCTTGCGAGCAACGCAAGGAAACGGTGGAGATCAAGTGACCCGAACTGACCGGTTGCCCTCGATTTGGGGGGTTTGGGGGCATGGTCAGTCATGTGAGGCTGGCAGTCTTGCAAAACTGGTTTTGCAAGACACATGTGTCCTTCCCTTGGCGCCATCATCAACAAAATATTCTGTTGGCTTCTTGTACCGGTACCGGTAAGGTCCAGACTCTTTGTACCGGTACCGGGAAGGTCCAGACTCTTCCTGTGAAAAATTTGAAAATTTCGGTAACAATTGAAGTCCAAAACGAAACCGGACCTATTGTACTCGCAAGGGGCCGACGAAGTTTTTGTGAAGTCGCTTTGACTCAAAGTTTGAGGCAAATCTTCGGCTTCGTTCAAAATACTGGAAGGCACAGTCGCATTGGGTCCAAGCAACGCTTCGAAAAAGAGGAATTTTATCGGAGTGAAGCTGCCCATAAATCAGGGAGTGTTCAGCTGGCTTCCTTGTCTCGACACTCTACAACTCTGCTTTCAGGGTGGTACTTCGAAGTTGAAGTTACGAATGATCGCCAAAAGCTGCGAATCGACTCAATTTCAAAAATATCGTTCTATATTTTGGATCAATCGTAATTCACAAAACGAGTCGATTTCACTGCAGCTCGCCAAACAACCGCAGTCCGAAGTCGACCAAAAGGTGTTCTTATTTGAAGGTCTATTTTTTAGAAGGTTTTTTTTTACTACCAAGGTGTGCAAGTCGTTCTGCTGTACTTCTTTTTGTTAGGACGAATTCGAGACTTCGAGACTTGTAGACATCTTCAGGCGGCAGATGTGTAAGTGCACGAAAATGCAAAATACGACGACCTTTCGGAGCGGTCGGTCCCAATAGTCGATTGTCCACGGAATTTGCTCCCGAACCCAGCCGTTCTGTCGGCAGTCTCACGCTGTTTTTCATTGGGAGTATGGCCTTGGTCTCCTCCACGCCACAGTACATTTACCGCACGAAGCTCTTGTCCATGTGCTTGTCCAAGGGCGAGATGGGCACGTTGTTGGTGTAGCAGCTTGGTGTCGTCGCCCAGGATCCGCACGGCGGCACAGTTGCCGGCGGGCAGTGTTCGCCGCAATGGGCCTTGTACATCGCGAGGTTACTCTTCGCCCCGTAGATCGTGCCAGCGTGGTCGATGTAGCTGAAGATGACATTGGCATGTGCTGGAGTGATGTCCTCTGGCATCTGCCCTCCTTAATACGATATCATGTTCACAAGGATATAAATATCCAGAGCTTCCCTGGGCAAAGCACGGCCTTGTGAAGTGTAGTGGCTTCACGCTGGCCTCACGTTGGGTCGCCAAGAGGGCTGTCCAATGGGAGGCCCTGGATGGAGGCAGCTCAGTATGGAAGGGTTCGTTCAGTAAACGAAAAAGATGAACGCGTTTTTTTCCGGTCTTTTATTCGTTTCTTTTGACGAAAGCGGACTTGAGGTTGCTTTTCATCGGTCTTACCTCAGTAGATTGTCAAGATCGACTGGTGTCTGGGCTGGAGCCTATGTTATCACGAACCGGAGTGAACATCAAAACGAACCATTTACGACTTCGCGTTCGTTCTTTTTGTAAAATTCTAAAAAATACCATTCGATACAGGTCAGGGACCCTCGAGAGGTTGGGAGCAAGAGGCAGGAGTCATCTCATTCTGGATTTTACTCCACAGCAATTCAGTCAAGTCAAACATAAGGAAGCGGGCCTGCTTCCCTCATTGTGGCATTTCGTCCCAAATCCACCACAACTCTATTTGACAAGCCGAGCAACACCAAGAAGAGAAAATTGCTTTGACAACGCACCCCATGGGCAACGACAATTCCAAGGAGCTTCTGGCGGTGCCGCTGCTTCCGCAACCCAAGCCAGTTCGGCTGAGCAGCTATAGCACCATTACGACGGTGCCAACAATGCTGCGTGTCAAGATCCCGACGTGGCGATCGACAATTCAAGTCTTCCACGGCGAGACTTCTGAGCTCTTGTTCGAGATTAAGAGCCCAACTATGAGTACGCGTACGACCATCCACACTCCCGACGGTGCCGCTGTGGTGAGCGCCAAGAAGAAGACGTTTCAATCCAACTACCGCGTGTACGAAGGCAGTGAGACGGACAAAGAGAGCTTCTCGATCACAGTTAAGAAGGCGACGTTCGGGCCTCTGATCGTGCTGGCTGAGTTTGAAGACCAAGTCTCCGGGGGGCTTTGCCGTGTGCTCGTGGAGGGTGATTCTTCCGAGAACGTATCCATCATCTACCTCGAACGCGGATCGCCCGATTTGTCACTGCTGCAGAAGCGAGAGAACGCAACCCAGCCCCAGTACCAAGCAATTGGCCGTATCCATCGCCAAAACCAGCGCAAAGAGGAATTCGTGGAGGCGGCCGCAGGTGTGGATCTCACATTGATGCTCGTGCTGTGGCTCGTGCGCTACAACATCGATAACACGAAACGGGCGGTGGCAGCTGGACAAGCAGGACAAGTAGCTGGTTGAATTGCTCTAAAAACTTTATAGGTCACGAGCGGAGCGCAGCCATCTCTAGTGCCAACGTCACGCAGACTTCTGCCATCGGCAGGAAGCTGCGAGTCGACGACTGGAACAGTTTTGGTAAACGCAAATAGCTCGTTCTCGTTTCACGACAAAACATTTGTTTGGAGATTTGGTGCGCAGGTAGCCAAAGGGCTCTGGGTCTTCCTACAAGAGTGGGAAGGCACGCTGGTTGTTCCCGTACTACCGTCGGTGCTGTGCCCCCACCAATAAATTTAGAGAGGGATCTGCTGACCCAACTTGGGTTCCAGTAAACTTGTGCCAAGTCTGACTTGTGGACACGCACGCGGAGTGGTGAGTGCCGGGCGAATCACCATACGACCTCACATTTGAATCCACTCTCATCGTCCGAGAAGTATGGGAGGCACTCACTCCAATGAACATTTACTACGAGTACCGCTCGTGTGTCAGTCCAAGCCGCTCGCCACGACTGAACACGGCTTCGTATCTTAGACCCTCACGGTGTTGCAACTCGACATATAGCTTATGTTCATGCACACCAAGGTATTCGACGTCGCGGGTGAGTAGCTCAAGTTCCACTTCAACGCTAGATCTATGAGTACTCGACGGACGTTAGAGACACCGTCAGGACAAACCCTCGCAAGTCTCCAAGGTGGTCTATGGTCCCACACCGTCCACGTATACGATGGTTGTTGGACTGACAAGGAAAGCTTCGGCATCCGCGTTGAGCTCACTACGTTTGGCCCGACGGGCACATACACGGAGTTTTATGGCCGGCTTTCTGGGGACTTGTGCGGTGTGATTATCGACGGTGACGCCTACGCAAGCGTCGTCGTCGCGTACCTTGAGCGGAGCCGCGGACAGACTAAGCTTCCTACTTCGAAGTACGCTGGACAAGAACGGAGATCGCACGAGCAATCGGTTCCAAGCCATTGGCCGCATCCGCACGAGGAACAGCTCTTTGATCTGCCCGCGCGAATTCGTTGTGGAGATCGCACCAGGCGTCGATCTCACACTGCTGCTGTTACTGTGGCGTGCACGATTCGGCATCCACTGCTGGTGCTGCCGGTACCTACTTCAGTAAGCGCAATCCATTGAGAGCTTCATTGACAAACGAGAGACACGCACTCAGTGAGCAAGGACAATACAAGTGAATTGAGCTTTTAGATCGAGTATGCGTTTGTGAAGGCTCTACAAACAGGGAACCAACCAATATTCAGATTTTTGAGCATATCAGGATGGTTTTATGGGGGTGGTGCGAGAGATCAACCCATGCAAATTGCATGGGTTGATCGATAGTCTCATGAAAATCGCCCCATTCAGAAAGACACCGCATCTCCAACGCTACCGAAGTTCGGTAACCGAACACGGACAGCTAAATATTATACAGAAGCTGCAGTTCTTCATGGGCTCTGCCGAGTCCGACGTTGATCGCGAGCGAGTGCCATTGCAGGCCCCGACCCAGCCGTTCCGCGCAACCGACTCTGGTGTCGTGACGGAAGAGCTCACGCGTCTTCGTATCCAGGCCGACTTTTCGAACTTCTTTGGTCACCACTATGCTGAGGTGTTTACCGACGGTGATAAAGGACAGCTCGTGTTCCAGTTGGCTCATCGTCTGCTTTGGCAGACGCACCCATCGCCGTGCGGACGTCGGCATGTGCTACGGACTCCCCAGTTTTTCTCGCGCTCGGACGGGATCTGCCACGGCAGTGAGATCGCCAAGGGCACGCTGCGCATCTACCGAATCGACGGGTACTCACAGTACGTGCATTTCGCTGAGTTTGAGGACCGCCTCACGGGGGAAGCCTGTCGAGTGATTGTCGATGGCACGCACGACGGCCACGTTGCATTCGTGTACTTCGACCGCGCTGGTGAAGGCACCAAGCTGTGTCTGCTCGATAAGCATGGCCGCTGGAAGAATCATCGGTGCCAAGCTATTGGCCGTATCCACAACGCGAAGAATTTGAGAGGGAATATGGGTGAGAACAGCGGCGATTTCTACATTGAGGCCACACGCGGAGTGGACATCACGGTGCTTCTGCTGCTGTGGGCTTTCAACTTCGACTCGATGTGGTGGAGACGACAGCCACATCGACTTGGGTGAATGCTGATCTTCAGAGTGGCGTGATTGAAGCGAAGAACAAGCGCCTGGAAGGTGAGGAGGCTTCGGTTTGCCGGCTCCAATGCGTACCGGTTCAGCGCAGATCTCGATTGGGAGGCGAGTCACACGTTGCAGTGAGCCAGCCATTCAACACAGATGTGATGACATGATATATGAGTTGTCATTCATTATAGGAGGTTTTTGACTTGGTACACAGACAGAGATGCTGCCTGCAGACAAACAACCCATCGTGTATTAGAGGTCACCATCACTCCTCGAACCTGGACACGAAGAGCTCCACCATCGAAAGTTCATGTCTGGCTTGAAATATTCAGAACGCAAGTTGACCGGGCAATCTTGTTGTGGCCCACAACGAGATTCTCCATTCCATAACGCAAGTCCCCCTCCCAACAGAACCTTCAGCAATGGGCAGCTCCAACTCCACCGAGCGCTTGGCTGTGCCGCTGGAGGTGCCGTCCAAGCCCTTCCTCGCAGCTTCCAGCGGCTGCGTCACTCAAGCAGCCACGCAGTTGGTCATCAAGACGATGCCATTTAACGCGACGCGCAAGATCTTCCAGGCGAAGACCAACGAACTCTTGTTTGAGATCAAGACAAACAAGCTCTTCACGACCCGGAGAACACTGCAAACTGCTGATGGAAACGTCGTACTCGGCATCAAAAGCCACGCGATGTCGAGGGGATTGTACGTATACAGTGGCGACCAAACGGACCAGCACAGCTATCGAATCGACTCCAAGGTGGAGGCCGTCGTTGCGGATTTCAGTGACTGCCTCACGGGAGAGGCCTGTCGAGTCATCGTCGAGGGCAGTTCAGCGGACGAAGTGGCTGTAGTGTATCTCGAGCGTGGCGGCTCTTCACTGCCTCCGCTGGACAAGCGAGGAGATCGGACGGGCGATCGATACCAAGCTATTGGTCGCTTCCAGCGACAGAAGAGAGACTACGTTGTGGAAGTGATGCCAGGCGTGGATCTGGCGCTGTTGCTGATGCTCTGGTTGGTCCACACGGACTCGTCCGACTAACTCAATACAAAAATTGTCTTGTCACTTCGTTCGGCTGTGTTTCGCAGAGCGCTAGAAGATCTACAACAGTCATGTCGCTCGCGATCAGATCTCAAAATATATTTTGGAAGCCAGTGAGACAGAATGAACATGCGCTATTTGCAGGGCCCTTCCACCTTGTGCATGTTGCACCTGGTAGAAGGGAGTCAACAATGATGATCCTGCTGTCGGCAGGCGACCAGAATGTGTGCTCTCGATTTGAATTGAAGGGTTCATTGACAAGCCCGCCCTTGGCTTGTGAACTCATTTCTCAATTTGCCATCTTCTCCGTACCATGGGCAACTCAAGCTCGTCTGAACTCGACCGCGTTCCGCTCCACGCGCAGCCCAAACCGTTTCGCTTGAGCGACTACAGCGTCGTCACTGCGGCGCACAAGACGTTGCGGATCAAAATCCACACGCTACGCTCGACCATTCAGGTGTACGACAACCACAGTTCCCAGCTTGTGTATGAAATCAAGTCTGCCACGCTCAGCTCTCGTTTGACTCTCCACAACCAATCTGGGGAGCCAGTGTTCAGCATCAAGGCCAAGCATTTCTCGGACAACATCCGCGTGTACGAAGGTGCCGAGACGAGTCATGAGAGCGTCGTGATCAACGTGAAAGACCCGATCTTGTCGCCACTCGTGGTGTTCGCCGAGTTTGAAGACAAAGTGTCGCGCGGAAAGTGCCGCGTACTCGCTGAGGGAAGCTGCAGCGATGCAGTCACGCTGATCTATCTCGAGCGTGGCTGGCCGAACTTGTCGTCGCTGGAGAAGCGAGACAACGGTGGCCATCCGCAGTACCAAGCCATCGGCCGAATCCAGCGCCAGCGTCCGCGACACGAGGAGCTACTGGAGATGGCGCCTGGCGTCGACGAGACGCTGCTGCTGCTCATGTGGCTGGTCCGGTACCAGATCGAAAAGAACCAGTCGACCACCAACACTGTCGTGCTTGCAAGCTAGACCCGGATACTCACCGGTCGTCTGGCTAGTATTAGAACATGCTTCTTTTGTAGCAAGTACAGCACATTTTCATGGATGCTTCCTTGTCCTTGCGGCCTTCTTTAACGATCCTAACGATCTCACACTGTTGCTGGTGCTGTGGCTCGCGCGGTTCAACATCAAACTGATTCACATTCAACTGGAGCGTTTTGAGTTGAAGTGACGGGTGAATTACGGAGATATCCAGTTTTATGAGAAAGCATCCAAATTTTTCGATTTGGAAAAAGGATTGGCTAGAAATTGATGATTTCAGCCAATCAAACGTGAGAGCTGCGTTGGCGGGAAACGACGAGAATCAATTGGAGATGACCGATGGCGAATGATGCAGTTCCAAGGGACGACCATGCAAGCTCCGCTGCGTCGGAAAGCGCCGACTCGTGGACAATGGCGCGCGCGGAGGAGCTCGGCGTAGTCATGCGCTCTGTGTATGTGCTTCTTGCTGCGTCTGTAGATGTCTGTGGTCTGCGAAGAAGCTGATCGTGTTGTCGTCGATTTCAACAGGAACGTACTGGCTCACGGAGAGCTCCGAGAGCCCATCGACGTCAAGCGACTCGCGCTGCTTGTCCGCAATGCCGACTACAAGCCACGCGTATGTTATGGCATCATCTACGAGCTTGTGGTCTCGTCAGAAAATCGTAATAATGCGTTTACTTTGTTGGTTTGGTAGGGATTTGGCGCGTTGGTGCTCCGCTTCCACGAGCCAAAGGGCTCGGTGCTTGTCTACAAGAGTGGAAAGGTGCGCCTGTGCCTACCATAGTATCGAGGCTGCTATGTGGAGCTTACGTTCTAAATGTGGTGTTCTTAGTTCATCGTTATCGGCGCCAAGTCGCCCGCTAACTCCAAGCTCATCCTCGACAAGTTCATCGCCGTGCTTCAGGTATTGAGAGACCACACTGATGTTGGGTTTATGGACGGATTCTCACTGATCTTTGAATTCTTGTTGTTCACATTGGGCTCTATAGAAAGTCTCCTATCCACACGACGTCGCCAAGTACGTCGTTGCCAACATCATCAACTCCATCGATCTCAAGTTCCGTCTTCGCCTCGAAGGTCTCAACGCAGCCCACATCCGACATTGTTCCGTACGTTGGATTATCTACCCTCGCTCTGATACCTCCACTGCTCTAACAGCGCTGTGTATGCGAACAGTACGAGCCCGAGCTCTTCCCGGGTCTGATCTATCGTCTGCGCGATCCGAAGGTCACGCTGCTGGTGTTCATCTCAGGCAAAGTCGTCATCACAGGCGCCAAGGAACAAGCCGACGCCGAGCGCGCGCTGTGCAAGATGCTGCCCGTGTTTCTCCAGTTTCGGCTCCTCAACACTGATCTCGTGGATGACGAGCTCATGACCTCTAGCGACGACAGCGAACTCGGTGGCGATGGTGACGACGAAGCCATGGACGACGACGACGATGACGAAGATGACGACGACCTCGTACTGGTGAATGTGTAGCTCTAGCGACGACAAAACAAGTTATTTACGAATGCCACGTGTACTACGACTTACTGAGGCCACACGCTCGGAATCCTCGATGCGGCTTTGTCTTGTGTTTCTCGTTTTCGTTGCTGGTCTACGCTGTGCTCTCTTCTCGTCACTCACTCTACGCCAGGTAGTTGTACATCTGCGCGTTAGTCGGATCACGCTCGAGATACTCGCGGTCAATGAGGCTCTCGATACGGCGCTTGATGTCCGCTGCCTTGGCAGGGAACTTGACCTGCTCAAAGATCTGGGCCATGAGGAGCTGGTGGGACAGCTTCTTGCGAGCCTTCATGATACGCACGACAGCAGCGTCCACTTGGTACTGGCGGTCGCGGAACACACGCTCGTGGGTGTCCTCGTTTTCTTCCTTGGTCTCCTTCATCTGGATCGAGTTGATCTTGATGCGGTACAGTTGGTTCGTGAACGTCTTGTTGAACTCGAAGACATCGTCGTCACCGATATCCTTGCCCTTGGGTCGCTTCTGCAGCACGCGCACTTTGCCGCAGGCGAGCGACTGCAGCGTGCGGCGCAACTCGCCATCTTCTATCCGCGTCTGCTCTTTGATGTCCTTGAAATTCACTTCGTCGGCACTGTTGAAGCAGAGCAGCACCACGGTCTGGAACAGCGACACCTGCAGTTCTTTCTTGCCGCCCTGGAACGTCGCCTTGACAATGCAGTGCGCAAGGGAGTGCTGCCACTGGAGCTGTCGACCTTGATACTTGGAAGAGTAGAATTTCTCAAAGATCTCCTTCAATGGCACCAACGACGTCGGCATCGTGACCTCCACTGCTGCGTATGGTGGCCAGAAACCAGTCGTCAGCACCTGCACGTGCATATCAGCGGCACCGCGACTCAGTTGCTCGATCGCCATTCTACAAAAACACAGTCAACGAGTTAGCTTCCAAACAATCTGAATGGAGGGAAGTCCCACCTACCGGCTGGGCTGGTGCTGCTGGAACTGGACCATCACGCTCTGGGAGAGATCAATGTCCTTGAACATGCCTTCGAGCTTGTTGGTGAACGAGCTGCCACACTCGGTCTTGAGCTTGGCGAGCATGAGTTTCTCCAGATCAAACGACGCGCTCTTTCCAACAAGCAGACGCTTGGCCAGGTCCTTCTTGTAGAACGCTTCGAACACGTCTTTGCCCTGGATGTATCGGAAAATCACCATGACCTGATCCAGCACAGCCTCCACCTCACTCTCACTGCCGCCCTTGTTGCCCGTACGCAGCTTGGCGTCGACAAACTTCGCTACGAGCTCTGCTGGACGACTCGCACGCACGTTCACGGCGTACTCCATGGCTGCCTTCATCGCGAAGACAAACTCCGAGTCCGATCGGAACGACTCGTTCATGATCTTGTCCAGTTCTGCCTTGAGCTGGAGTAATTTTTCGACCAAAGTCTTTTCTTGCTCGAGGTCATTAACCAACGACGAGACGCGCTTCTTGATGTGGTTCGTGAACGCAGTCTTGAGGTCCTTGACCGCATCCACACGACTGTAAAGAGCGAACATGCGCTTCAGATCCTCGACGCGACCGCCATCCATGAGAGCCTCAAAGCCTCGTTCGAGCAGCATGCCAGTGTGTGGCTGCAAGAGCTTGGTCTCGACAACGTGGATCAACTGCTTCTTCGTGGACGGATCCAGGTAGTGCACGACGCGGTCGCCTTCTTCATGGAGCCGCTTCTCGACATGCAGAAGAAAGTGCGGTACGTCGGACGCCACGCTTGCGTTCAGGCCTTCGGCTGTGTAGAACCGCTCCGAGGCATCCAGGAACGGGCTCTCGAACCGCGAGTGGTACAGCTGCAGCGCCGACAGCATGCGCAGCAAGTTGTGCAAGTAGCTGCGGTTGATCGCCTCGCCCTTGCGCTCTCGCTCGATCAGATCCAGCAGCCCGTGGATCAGCTTGGACTCGACTTGCTTGCGTTCCGTGATCTGGCGACGCAGCACATTGAGCCCCATCTCCCAAATCGACGGGACGTGGGGCGTCTGCACGACGTACGTGCGGTCGAGGTACATGAAGATCGTGCGGATCACCAGCATATCGTCGCAGTGGTCTTCCCAGAGCGTGTGCACGGCCTCCAGGAACGGACTCACGTCGCTGCCGCCCGCGGACGACGCGTCAAGCTGCTGCAACTGCTCCACGCGCGACTGGATAAACGCCGCACACGTGTCCTCCAGCTTCTTGTACAAGCTACCACATAAACCAATCCACAATCGCATTAGCATTCTCGCCGTTGTATCCTAGTGGATCATAGTATCTTACCTGGCGGCCATCTTCCACGTGCACATATCTTCGACTGAGCGATAGAGCTCTTCGCGGCTGAGCGCTGAGGTCTTCTTCGTATGGACATCCTGCAGAGCTGCCTGGAGCTTGCTCCACGTGGCTTCTTCGAACTGCTCGGGCAGCTTGGGCGTGACTTTGAAGGGCTTGATCACCATCTTCTTCTTGGCGCCGCCCATCTTCAGACTGTCGGCGCGCTTGCCGCCCAAGCCGCCGCTGAAGCCAGAGCCCGACGGAAGACCGGCACGGCCGTTGGAGCCTGCAGTGGAGGAGGGGAACATGGCGCTGGTTGCGTGCGCCTACAGGCAGAAGAACTGCGTCGACACTACTGTAGTGGCGCTTGGCGTTTCCGAGCGATGGAGATGATCGACGAGGAGCTCCTTTCGACGGAACTCGGAGCGAGAGTGAGCGAGTACTGTGACGAGTCGGGAAAGTACGAGGTGGTATCCAACAGAGGGAAATGAGTGTTTTATACAGTGTTGGAAATGAGATCGTTTGATTGGATGAAATGGTTTGCTGAATATATCGAGGTTGAATGACAATATTTACGTTAGGTCACGTGCGCAAGAAGCATGCATGGCTGCAGGACTCCTCTTGAGGCTTGCCATGGCGATGCTGGTGCAAACAGAAGAGGCCAAATGCCAAGCCGACGATACCAGAGACCATGTTACTGGTTCCATCGCCGGGCTCCTGTAAGCTGCAAAGAATCGCGGGGTTTGCGAAACAGTCCTCTGAATTCGTCAAACGTTTCGATTGCATGCGTCCATCAACTCACGGCGAACTTCAGCTCTCCTCACGGGAACTTGGAGAGGTTTCGCGCGCGGTAAACACCGTCACCGGGAACTTTGCAGCACACTGCAGCGTCGTGGGCTGGTGGTGCCATGGCCACGCACTCAAGCCTGATGACATTCAACATGCTGCCTTTCCCTGACGCCGCCGCCAACTTCAACTGCAGCCGTGTCAAGTAAACAGATTGCGTGCATGTTTTAAACTCATCTTGTCGAGCCTGCCCATACACATATCTTGATCATCGACTGTATGAGTCATAGAGAAGAGTTTAATACACACCTCTTCGCCAAAACGTGCGTATGCCGTTTCCTCTGTCTGCATGAGCAGCTCAATTGCCAAATTGCCACCGCACCGGACAATCCCCACGCGCTAAGTATGACGCCTTCTCCGTTGGAAATGGAGCGCCAGCGCAGCGGCCTGACGGCGCGCGAGCTCACGTACGCGATCCACAAGAGCAAGACCCACGTGGAAAAGCTGGAGAAGTTCGAGGCGCTGCTCACGCGCGACGCGGCGTTCAACCACGACGACCTGTACTACGCGACGCGTGACGAGCAGTACCGCCGCGTGCTGCGCATGACGGCGCGCCTGGAGATCATCGCGCGCGAACACGGCTTGGACTACGACGACACGGAGCTGCTGCGTCTTGTGCGCGTGGGCTTCACGGGCTGTTCGGCGTCCACGACGCTGCACACGCAAATGTTCATCAAGAACTTGGGGCTGTTGTTCTCGGATGAGCAGAAGCAGCGCTGGATGCAAATGGCGACCGAGTGGCGTATGGTCGGCTGCTACGCGCAGACTGAGCTGGGCCACGGCTCGAATGTGCGTGGACTGGAGACCACGGCGACGTACATCCGCGAGAGCGATGAGTTTGAGATCCACACGCCGTCGCTGCGCGCGTACAAGTGGTGGCCGGGTGCGTTGGCCCGCACGGCGAACTTTGGTGTCGTGTACGCGCGCTTGATCATTGACGGTAAGGACTACGGCGTCCACAACTTCATGACGCAGCTGCGTGATTTGGACACACACGACGTGCTGCCGGGTATCGAGACCGGAGATATCGGCGCCAAGATCGGGTTCAACAGCGTCGACAACGGCTACTGTAAGTTTGACCGCGTGCGTATCCCCCGCATCAATATGGGCATGCGCTTCTCGACGGTGGATCGGGACGGCAAGTACCGCAAGATCAAGGGCGTGCCGCAGGAGATTCTCTACTTCACGATGCTCCAGACGCGCATGGAGTTTGTGAGTCTCACGGGTATGGCACTGGCCAAGGCCTGTACGATTGCGATCCGCTACTCGGCTGTGCGTGAGCAGGGCTACGATAATAACTTGCCCAACCCAACGACAGAGCTGGTGGTGCTCGACTACCAGTCGCAGCAGTACCGTCTTCTGCCGCAGCTTGCGACAGCGTACGCTATTATGCTCAGTGGCAACCAAGTCGACATCTTCCGCCACGATTTGGCTCGTCAGATCCAGAAGGGCGATCTGTCGATGCTGGACGTTGGCCACGCGATGAGCTGCGGGCTCAAGGTGTTCGTCTCGGACGCGGCTTCGAATGGTATTGAAGTCTGCCGTCGAGTAAGTCACTCACTCACTTACTCTATCCAGGGATGAAGCACGTTCCTGACTGATGTTGTGTTCCATTTTGATACTGTAGGCGTGTGGTGGCCATGGCTACCTGCTCGCGAGCGGTCTTCCTGTTCTGCTTGGTGACGTCGTGCAAACCGTCACTGCCGAAGGCGAGAACTGGGTTCTCACGCTTCAGGTTGGTGTCTCTCGTTGTGCTCTGATCTTGTGTTCCAACCGAAGCTGATAAAGTGCATGTTGTAGACTGGTCGATCGCTACTGAAGACGCTGGCTACGTACCGTTCCAGCGGCAAGTTGCCAAGTGCGCTGCGCTTCCTCTCGGGCATTGATAAGGTGCAGACGGCATCCGAATCGCTCACGTGCAAGAACCGCTGGCTGGATCCAAGCGTCTACGTGGAGGCATTCACGCAACGCTTCCTGTACCTTCTTCGCGATCTCGAGAAGCGTGTGAGCTCGTCGCCATCCACTGCCGCTGGTGTGCAGAACCACTCGGTCGCCAGCTACAAGCTCTCGATGGCGTACGCGAAGCTCGTGCTCGTCCAGAACTTTGTCGCGGCCGTCAGCTCGCCATCGTCGTTCTCCACTGAGCCTCTCTCGAGCCCACGTGCTCTTGATGCCGTGCGTTTGCTGTGCCACCTGTTCGCCCACACGCAGCTCGAAGCCGACGCCGGTGAGTTCATGGAGAGCGGAGCTCTTCGTCCAGAGCAGCTTCCACTCATCCGCACGAACATCGAAGATCTGCTGCCTGAAATCCGCACGCATGCGGTCGTGCTGGTCGACGCGTTCAACTTCTCCGACCACACGCTCCACTCGGCTCTCGGCCGCTACGACGGCAAGGTCTACGAGGCTCTGTACGAGGCAGCGCAGCACGACCCGACCAACCAAGGCTCAGACAAGATCGCGCTCCAGGAGCTGCTCCTGCCAATCCGCAAGGCCGTCCAGCAGGCGAAGCTCTGAGATACTTTGCTGGCGGGACAAGGAATTGATGTTGAAGTGATTTGTATTCGTTTTCACGTAGCCATCTCTGTGCGAGTACCATTTCTGAATGTTGACGCCACTGCACGCATCAGACCCTCACTCACACTTAATGAACACGTTGCCACGGTGGCACGTCGCCCACGTTCGATCCGCGTGGACAGATTCCATGCAAGAGAATCTCATTCTCCATCCACGCTCCTTCTCATCAAGCCCCAGCCTCCACAGTCGGTTCTATCATGGAGCCTCAATCGCCACAGCTCCCATGGGCGGAGCTCAGCGATGTCCTCCGCGTGCTTCCAGTTCGAGACCAAGGTCTCACAAGCGAGAAGATCCAGTTCACCGCCGACCAAACACAGAAGCTCACGCAGTTTTGTCACTCTCTGGTGTCTGCTCTGCGTGAATCCGTGGCTGCATCCAAGTCTGGCGATGGGAAGGCCGACCTGTACGATCCACGGCAGTGGCCAGAACAACGAGACCACGGCGTCGGCGCGTGGCTCGGCTTCTACGAGACGCTGCCGCTGGGCTTCATCCACCTCAACCTGCTGCTGCACGATCCAGAGACGTTCGTCCCACGGCTTCTCGGCACCGACAGGCTCGCGAATTGGTTCGTGGACGTCATGCTCAACAACTGCGAAGGCGGCCCCCCTCAGGAAATGGCCGACCATCTCCAGCAGGCCTTCAACGGCCGCACACTCAAGCCTCTCACGGATGAAGTTGTGCGAGTCCTGCGTGACCACAGTGCGATGCTGTTTCGGTGTATGGCCAGCATCAGCGGGGAAAACGAGCTGCTGCAGGAAGACGACTGGGTGCCCATGCTCATGTTCTTCTTCAATCCGATCCCCAACCGCAAGGACTTCATCCAGCCACACGACTAGCGCAGAGAATACACTGCACCCTCACCAGATAATCTAGCAGGGGCGTCATGGTGATCACCACGGACTGATTGCACCTCAGATTAGATTCAAATAGATTGTGTGTCGCACTACTGTTGGAACACGCGGCGCATCCACAGCCACGGGAGTGACTAAGCGCGTATGTGTCGCAGGACACGCGGAAGCAGGCGGTGCCTCCACCTGGAGTCACGGCAGCTGGGCACATTCGCACGCACACACGCCATTGCTTTCGGGTGCCATTATGCACAAGTCACACTCGCTGATCTCATCCTGACGGCACCGCGGAGGGGATTTCAGAGTGATTTCAAGGGCATTCGACGCGCATCGAAGTCACGCAGCCAGCGCGATGTGGCTGGTGTGTCCCCCGTGAGAGAGTTCACTTCGAGAATGAGTTTCTGGCCCGCAAGTAATGGCGGGATGCGACTCAAGATGCAGAGAGATATGCACTGGAATTTTCCGCCGAGGATCAAGTGGGAAGGAATGGAAGGCGAGTGAAGTTCACTGTGAACCGACACGTCTGTTGGTTGTTGTCCCTGCGAGTGGATCTTTCTGCGGGAGGAGCTACTTTTTCAAGTGGTGTGTCGATCGGCAGTCACTTTGAACCCACGTAAAATCACAGAGTACGGTACTAGATTGGTACAATCGAATGCCTTTTGGACCAAATAGCACCCTGTAACGGTACACTTTAATCAAAGCTGACTGGCTTCGATAAATTTGGTTTTACTTGGCATGACTTTTCAACCTGTCAGGTGGCACAATCGTTCTCAAAGTGAATCAATACGGACCAGTACGATACGTTTTTCAAGTGAATATCTCACTCGCGTTAGACTTTTGTGTGCAGCGAAAAGGGTTGTGGATCAAACAGTCGCTTCTGGTTCTGCTGCTGCTGTTGTTGGGTCTGGCAGTCACAAACGAAATGCGCCAGAGTGTCCCATAAACGGGCCAGTTTGGGGCGGGTCTGTGGGAAGGGGACGGGGACGCACTCAAAGCATTCGACCGGAAATCCAGAATCGAGAGACCCACGGACGGCCAACCACATCGATTCTCCGTGCCATTTGATCGTTAGACGCCTGGGTCGCAGGTGAATCGACTCCATCAATCAGTCGCTGATCTGGACTGACTGATGAAGAAGACGCTCAGCATGTCGAGTCCTCGAAAGTACGTACCGAACTGGATTGACTACAGTGTTAAGTATACGGAAAGCTCACGATATATGTGACGAATATGAACGCTACAGTGACTTGACAGTGCCGCTGAACGACACCAAGCGCGACAGCTTGTCGCTGACGGCGTCCGGTGCGAAGATGCTGCTGTCGGGCAGCCAGGGCACGCAGACGCCGCGCAACGCGCGCAACCGCATCAGCACGGCCGGCAGCGACGACCTGAATGAGAAGGTGTCCAAGATGAAGATCAACTTGGACAACGACAACAAGAAGAGCGCGTTCAACCGCGACTACGTGAACCGTACGTGTTCTCCTTCTTACTATAGGGGGAAAGCGAGTGAATGCTGACGATGCGCTTGTGATGGAATACTGTAGCGGAGTTCCGGTTCAACGCGGAGATGGCGTTGCGCGTAGCGTGTGGTGTGATCATCGCGTCGTTGATCCAGACCAAGGACCCTGGTTACAACCCGAAGGAGGCCCACGATAAGCACTGGTTCTTCTTCCCGGACTGGT